>CAUYON010170579.1:0-23809 GCA_963573935.1 Arctocebus calabarensis
GTATGAACTCATCAATTATTCTTTAAGTCCAAAGCTGATCTAGTACCTGACACAGAATCAGATTCTATGTATATATATTTATTTGCTTAGCAAAAATTTATTGATAAAAATATCTCAGATTGCATGTGAAGCCCCCACACTGTACCCCATGGTTGAACTAATGTACACAGCTATGATTCCATATAAAAAAAAAAAAAAGAAAAAAGAAAAAACAAGAAAGAGAATCATTCCCATTGCTCCCACGGGTGATTCTGCCTTTCTCGCTATTTTTGAGCGAGACCAGGATTTTTTTGGAGCGAAGGGAGTTGATGACACCTCAACATTAAAATGGTCCTACTTCCACTCAGGCAGGTGGGGTGGCCTCCTCCCTCATCTGGTTGTGCTGAGCAGAGTCTTCTCACTGTCCTCTCTGTCCCTTCTTTTCACCCCAGTGGGGTCACCCCACTGACCATTCCTGCAACCCAGTCCTTCCCCAGAGTTGTTTAAAAATGTGAGGTTTCGTGTCAGATGGACTGCGACTCAGGTCTAGGCTACCAGGCTAGTTAGCTGTGTGGCTTTCTGCCTGCCACTTAGATACCCTGCTTTTTAGTTTCCTAACCTGTAGTTGCTAGACAGATTGGTTGGTAGGAACAACTTAGATTGACCTAGGAAAGCATTTATAGACCCGGAAGTGTTTGCGTGGCACTTTGAATCAAATCATTGTTCAGCTTCTCCAAACTGCTGTGCGATGATCTCCTAAAATCATCGCTGGGAATTCACAGGCTTATGTGTGTCACAAGACACCAGCTGCGCTCCCACTGCCATGATTATCTCTGTAGCCCTGTTCTAAGCGCTGGCCTAAGTTAAAAGAGGGGTAACAGAACCTCCAGTAGCAGAGGGGGGGGAATCCAAGTTCATTCTCTCCTAGAGGGCTCTCACCATGACCCCACCCCAGGGATTGTAGCCTGTCTTTAAACTCAGAGTACGGTGGGCGTCTTTCTCAAAGTTCTCTTAAATTAATACAGATTGGATTGATACTGGTTACAAATCTGATCTCTGGTTCTTATTCTAGACTTAAAGGATCACAATAGGCTGTGGGAATGAATGGGCATCTTCACACGGCCCGTCTGCACATTAAGGGTTGAGGACCACTGACCCCGGGCATGGATGCTGCCACAAGCTTCTCAGAGGCTGTCTGCTCCTCGGCCTCCTGGACTGGCCTGGGCGCTGGTGTTGGGCCCTCCCTATGTCCGATACTTGTCTTTCACTTCCTTTTGTCCTTAGGGCACTTTTGCTTACAACTTAATGAAACCACAAATCAAACCGATTTAACTCAAAAGTTTGGAGATACACGACTTCCAGGCTTGATCCAGGGGACACACTCCATCACCACGTGGGGGTTTCTCTCTGCCTCCTCACCTGGCTTTCCTGCACTTTTCTCCACGTTAGCTCTGTTCTCAGACCTGTGGTCACAGAATGGCGTCAAGGGCTTTATCTCAGATTCAAGTCCATTTGCAGATGGACCCCCAAACAAACAAAATGATATAGGGCCCCCCTTCAGGGATGGACAGGGGCCCCTTCCCCCCATTTTCTAGGCCTGCGTGAGCTCAGAATTCAGTCCCAGCACAGACTCCCCATCTCTAGGCACAAACAGGCCACCTCTTTGGGGTGGTTCCTCCTTGAGAAGGAAGCACACACCCTGATTCCTTGCCTAGGACAAAGGCTGCATTCGTGTACTAATTTTAGGATTATTTTAGAATTATTTCCTGTTTACAGACCTCTGGCTAATTGGGACATATATCCCCAAGACCCCCTCCCCACAGGTTAGGAAAAGCATTTAACTCCCCTAGACTGAACACTGGCAGGCTGGGGGGCTTCCCACTTGGATTCTCCTCCTCTACTGCTGGAGGTTCTGTTCCCCCTCTTCTGGCTTATCAATCAGTCTTTTCCTGTCAATAAACTCTGTTCTAGGGAGGGAGTCTTTAGACCACACTGCAGCCATCTTAACTTAGTTTTCACAACCTGGGAGCATAAGTGAAGTTTAAATGTTGTTTTCCTTGACCTTGTACTTGCCTGCTGCTCTGTGCAGGATGATTAGCATCACTGTAGCCACTGCCCCCAAAGTCCTATTCCATAATGTGGCACCTAGTTAACTCGAAGTGGCACACTGTGGACTGAGGCACCTGACCAGGCCAGAAAGGAGAGTTCAGCAAGGGACACCTTTAGTTAAACTTTCATTGGGTAAGAGCCACCTGGAGTTAGCGGCCCAAAGGGTGCATAAATATAGGAGTAGATTTGCTTTACACTGGTGAGAGAGAATACCCGAGAAGGGTGAGGTCAAGGAGAACAGCTCTTCTCAAGGAGACCACAAGGACACACCTGCAGGGTCCTCTCCATGGTGACTCAGCTCTTGGGAATTTGTAAACTTAACTTCCTGGAACTTGGAGATTTCCAAGTTCTGTGAAATCCTGTAGTTCTATGGGGGCTGGAATAGCATCTCCTGCTTGATTCAAACTGGCCAATGAGAAAGGTATCTGTGGGTTGGAACTTTTGGACTGTCCATAAAAAGGGAAAGACCAAGTCAGCCAGGGAGCATGGCCATGTGGAATTCTTCTATGGTGAATAAAGCCCTTCCTCTTATAAACATGGTGTTTGGGTGCTCATTCTCTCCGTTGGACCTTGTCTTCCTGTAATACTGGCAAGTGGGTTCCACTGCCCCTCCTTGCAGCTGAAGCTTTTTCTTGTCTATCTGTAATATCTGTAAACTCTTTGCTTTGTGCGATGTGTTGTCCAATTCTTTGTGCAATTTCATCAAGAATCCACTGATATTTCCCTTTCACTGTCAATATCCATGTGGTCTGTGGTTTCATTTTTTGAACCCGGAAAGCAAGGACTCGGCATAGAGAGAAATTCTGGCAACACAAACAAATAAACAAACAAAACTCAACTACAAAAGAAAGTTCCAGTCTACAATTTTTTTTTCTTTGAGATAGAGTCTCCCTTTGTCACCTCGGTAGAGTGCTGTGGCATCATAGCTCACAGCAACCTCAAAATCTTGGGCTCAAGGGATTTCTTGCCTCAGCCTCCTGAGTAGCTGGGACTATAGGCACCTACCACAATGCCCAGCTATTTTTAGAGACAAGGTCTCGCTCTGGCTCAGGCTGGTCTCGAACCTGTGAGCTCAGGCAATCCTCCTGCCTCGGCCTCCCAAGTGCTGGGATTACAGGCATGAGCCACTGCGCAAGTCAACAATTTTCATCAAAGTCTCCTGGACCCTCTGGCTTTGCTGGGGTCACAGGTGCATCCCGGAATCAGTCACAGAGCTCAGGAGGGTGAGCGGCTCTGATGGCCTGGGTGTGGTGGTGGTTGGCTCTGTCAGAAAAGCAGACTATTTCGTATAATCCTCAGACTCTGTCTCTGCTGCCACCCCTGAACCCAGCATGGTACCTAACTCATACTGAAAATGGTTATTTTTTAGAAGGTATTTCCGTGCTTGCTTTTTGTTTGAATAAATGAATATTTTTCTTTACTAAATCGTTCAAATGATGCTGTGGAACCAAAATAATATTATTAACCAGGCTTCTAAAACTAACTGAATAGGGCTGGGCATGGTGGCTCATGCCTGTAATCCCAGAAGTCTGGGAGGCTGAGCTGGGTGAATTGCTCAAGTTCAGGAGTTTGAGACCAGCCTGGGTAAGAGTAAGACCCTGTCTCCACCAAAGACAGGCAAACTAGTTGGGCCTTGTGTTGGGTACCTGTAGTCCCAGCTACTTGGGAGGCTGAGGCAGGAGGATCATTTGAACTCAGGTGAGGTTGCTGTGAGCTATGATGCCACAACACTCTAGCCTGGGCAACAGAGTGAGACTCTGTCTTGGAAAAAAAATTGAATGAATGAATGAATAAAAATTAAAACAATAAAAGTAACTGAAGAGAATCAACGTCAATGGAGTAGGCTGGGAGGAGGCTTAGAAAAGGGCAATCGTGGACCCGGCACAGTGGCTCACGCCTGTAATCCTAGCACTCTGGGAGGCCGAGGCAGGTGGATTGCTTGAGCTCCGGAATTTGAGACCAGCCTGAGCAAAGGCAAGACCTCGCCTCTACTAAAGAAATAGAAAAACTGAAGCAGGAGGATTGCTTGAGCCCGAGTTTGAAGTTGCTGTGAGCTATGATGCCATTGCACTCTACCCAGGGCGATAGCTTGAGACTGTCTCGAAAAAATACCTGGGTGTTGCGGCAGGTGCATGTAGTCTCTGGGCCCTTCTTTGCCTCACCCTGTTCATTATCAGTAACTCTAGTGTCAGCCCAAAGGCAGCCCACCCCTTCCCCGCTTCTGGCTGGGCAGAGAATGTTCTCTCCACCTGCAGTTTTCTGCTTTGTGAACAGAGACAGCCTCTTACTTAGCAATCAACTCCTGTGCCTGGAGCCTTCCAGCCAGACCCTCTGCCAGGTAGCCCTGTGTGGGATAAATTATCCTGAGCTTTTGAAAGTTGGAGTGAAATCACCTCTAATGGGGCTTTCACAAAAGAGATTTCCTCACCCTTGGTTATATCTCAATTCAGCCAGTTGTCTCCCACTGTGGATTGCAAGGGAAATACTGTTTCCCTGTACTACCAAGCACCAGTAGTAAAGAAAGGGACTTAGGACATTTGCTGCCCAGGGTCGAGAAAATTTCGATTTGGCAATGCACCGTGGAAGGCCTCAGAGTCTCTTCCCCCAGGACAAGTGTAATTAGGTGAGAGAAAACCAAGCTCTGAAACCCGATTAGGTGCAGACCCCAGACTGGCTGGTGATCAGGCTTTAGACATCCGAACATCCAGAGAACCAGGGCAGAGGTTGTCTGCCCTGCGCTCTCTCACCAGCTTGGCAGAGGTATCGCTGGGCTACAAAGCCCGGCTTGGTTTGAATTCCTCCCACTCAGCGGCTTGGAGATTTGCTTGCTTTTGTTTTGTCCAGACAGGAAGTCCTGTTGGTGCTTGCAACTGGATTGTTTCAAGTAACTGATTTGCCCTAAAGACAGTGCGGAAGGCAAAATACGAAGGCTTCCCCTACACTACAGGGCTAAAGGGACTTGCCACCAATAGCAGACAGTTTTTAACCGCACTCCGGGGTGGAGGAAGTGGCAGGTAATCCATCCTAGATTGAAATCTCTCAAAGGTCTGGAGATTTTGCCCAAGGCCTGGAAGCAGCAGAAACATTGGGAGAAGTGGGCTCTCAACTCGACATTCTGGGAATCTCCCCAGGCTCCCTTGGTCAGAGCAACTCAACCCCACTGAAGGACATACTCAGCTTGGATAGATGATGTGGGCAATTGGGGAGGAGGCGGGGATCATGGGTCTTCTTGCTGTCCTTCTTCAACCCCACAGTGGGGTTGGTCTCATGTTGGTGCCCACGAACCTGTCAGCAGAGGCACTTTGATGGCACCAAAGTCCTGGGTGCAGAACCCCAGCTGTGCTTCCTACTCATGTCTCTCCAGCAGCTGGAAAATGTAAAAATATCACTGAGGAATGTCTTATAGGGCTGCCTTGGCTTCTCTTGCCAGAGAACCAATATTGGTTGTGAACAATAGGGCCACATCTGGTGTGCAGAAACATGAATATTTTAGTCATGTTTCAGAGTGCATCTATCTTAGAATCCTAGAGGGAGCAGCACATCCAATTATTGATTCGATCATTTAAAGCGCATTAACAGAGGATGCCTATCACACTAAGACATCAGAGTGTCTGATCTAGTGAAAAAAGCCCAGGCAGGGAATATATATTAAACTATTTTGCATCCTTGTGCGAGCACAGTTTGTGACATGGGGTATCAGTATTATTTGTCTGCTTTCACGTGGGCTTAAGTGATGAGATAAACAACGGATCAAAAATCGATGTTGTCTCTCATCCTGACCTATGCTGCCCATTAGGGAAATGCTTTGCTTTCTTGAACCCATCATATGACTTTTTTTTGTTTTTGATCAATAGAATCAAAGGGGCTTCATGAAACTAACTGAAGAATTCCAATGAGTGTAAGCCACAGAGGAGTATCCATAAATGTCAAGCCATTTTTGCTCTGTCCCCTCATTCAAGGGTGCAAAAAGTTTGGGCCATCCCAAGGGGCTCTTGCCGGCTTGAATAGTGTTGCCTAGAGCTAGTACGTTAGCCTAAAAGTAACTATCTTAGGCTTTGTACCTATTACAGTGGAAGCACAGAAATCAACATTTGAGTAATTAAGTCAGTCATCAAAATGTTTAGTTATATCATGCAAAATCATGCCCTCCACTGAGTCTTTTTTTTTTTTTTTTTTTTGCAATTTTGGCCGGTGCTGGGTTTGAAACCGCCACTCCCTATGGAGCCAGCGCCCTACTCTTTTGAGCCACAGGAGCCACCCCCTCCATTGAGTCTTAAAAACATTGAGTAATGGTTTGATGTCATGTCAACACAGCCTTTATTGAGTCCTCTTATTGAATCTTAATACATGAAAGGACTTTCAACTTTGAAATATCTCCAAGGGAGTTGATCTCAATGTGTTTTCATTGGCTATCAAGGATTGAGCAGAGCCTGTTCTTAGGAAAATCTGTTAATTCTCTGCCACAAAAGAAGGCAGGGAGAGAAGAGAGAGTGCATTTCTGTTTGCAGCCTGAAGGCTTATTTGCTTGGATTCCTTTGGGAAATAAGAAAACACTGCGTGCCTGGGTTATAGTTGAAAGAATAAAGCATCAACGGATGGGGTAAGCAAAATCTGAACCTATATAAAGATAATAAAGTGGGCCGGCTTCCCCTGGGAATGCTCTGCGCTGTCTCTGGAATTCCACTTCCATTAATGTACGTGGACGGTGCCTGACATTATTTTGTATTTCCATGCCTGTCAACTGTATCCCTACACTTTCTTATAGTTCCATAAGGTGATACAAGCAATTTCAACAGTGATGCTATATATTCAGTTGGACATATCTTTAAAAAACAAAACCCTCTCTGCTGAATTTTAAGCTGTTTCACAAGGGCAGGACTGGCTAGTCTGGTGACACCTGTGAGACTGAGTTGAGATGACTCTGGAATAATCCTGAGTCAGTTCTGGGCTGCCAAGTTAGATCTTGTCTGCCCACCTTTCATTTCCTGACTTAGGGCTGAATTTTTTTCCTGAATCCTCAGTCCCAAATCTTGGAAAAAGAAAAAAATCCATCACCATTTTGACCTTGAAGGGAATGGGGCACAAGTATTCATTATGTACCAGCCACTGTTGTTGGTACCTTGCACGTCTTATTGAACTCGTGTCATCTTTAAGGCAACCCCAGGGAGGCAGCTTCTGTTACTTTGCAGGTGAGTAAGGGGGAGGTATGGAGCAGATAGGTCATTTTCCCAAAAGCACACCACGGTCAAGACGAGAGTCCAGGTGGTCTTTCTCCAGAGCCTGCCTCATCAGAAGGCCCTGTAATTGCCTCCCTTAGGAACAGTCATTTAGAATATGGCTGGTGGCTGGGTGTGGTGGCTCATGCCTGTAATTCTAGCACTTGGGAGGCCAAGACAGGAGAATTGCCTGAGCTAACAAGTTCAAGACCAACCTGAGCCAGAGCCAGACCCTGTCTCTAAAAATAGCTGGGTGTTGTGGCAGGTGCCTGTTGCCCCAGTGACTCAGAGGATCTCTTGAGCCCAAGAGTTTGAGGTTGCTGTGAGCTATGACACCCTGGCACTCTCCCAAGTGAGACAAAGTGAGATTATCTCAAAAAAGGGGCAATTTTATCCATCAAAACAAAACCAAACTAGGCCGGGCGCGATGGCTCACACCTGTAATCCTAGCACTCTGGCTGGTCTATTACCCTGAACTCACAGGTTCGATACCAGCCTGAGCAAAAGTGAGATCCTGTTCTCTAAAAATAGCTGGGCATTGTGGCGGGCACCTGTAGTCCTAGCTACTAGGGAGGCTGAGGCAAGAGAATTGCTTAAGCTCAAGAGTTTCCCTCTTTTAAAGGCTGGGCATGGTGGCTCAAGCCTGTAATCCTAGCACTCTGGGAGGCCAAGGCTGATGGATTACCCTGAGCTCACAGGTTCGATACCAGCCTGAGCAAAAGTGAGATCCTGTTCTCTAAAAATAGCTGGGCATTGTGGCAGGCACCTGTTGTCCTAGCGACTTGAGAGGCTGAGGCAAGAGAATTGCTTGAGCCCAAGAATTTGAGGTTGCTGTGAGCTATGATGCCACAGCACTTGAGTTATGGAGAATGACAAAGTGAAACTCTGTCTCACAAAACAAACAAAAAACGAAACCAAACTTAAATAGAACCATCTCAGATTTGTTCAGTGCAGTTCAATTAAATCTTGGCTGCTTCATACACCACTGCTGAGCAGAAAACTTTTCAAAGCCCTTGTGATTTACTTTGGTTGTGAGATAGGACAACTCTTTCTATTTAAAAAATGTTCTTCGGTGCATAAGAGCCCTGCCTGATAAATGAAGTGCAATTTTAAACTCTGAGATACAAAATAATGAAAGGAGTTCATTTGCTCAGGAGTTTTCCCTTTCTTCTTCCCAGGCCAGTCACTCAGTTTCTTAATGTCTGGAGTCTGTATTAGGAGCCGTGCCCACGAGATCCCCAGCCAGACTTCTAACCGGAGAAGGGAAATGCATCACACAGAACATGACACTTGCCTGGGCCCAAATCCTGGCACCACAACTGTTCAGCAAGATGACTTCCAGGAAGGTATGTAATGTCCATAAGCATTGGTTTCCTTACCCGTAAAAGGAGGATAATGTTAGTGCCTACTCCATAGGGTTATTAAGAGGAAATATGCCAGAAACAAAATTGCTTATCACACTGCTAGGAAAGTAGTAAACATTCAATAATGGTTGTTAACATAGGTCATCTCATTCTTGCTCAAATACCTTCAGTGATGGGAGCTACGTATCTCCTAAAATAGCTTGTTGGAGAGCTCTAGTTCAAAGAATCTGAGAATTCTTTTATGAGAGACCAATTAGTCCAATCTCATTGGTTCAAAGTCAAGAAATCTATAAAGTACAGAAAGAGGAAGTGATTTATTCAAGGACACACAGCTTGTCCAGGGCAGGACCAGCACTGGAACTTTAGGGCTCTTCATGTCTATTCCCCGGTCCTTTCTTAAATTGTGTTAAAGTCCACTTCCCTGGAGTCTTTCTCTGTGGGTCCTACTTTCTCCCTGACATGGTCCCTGACAACAAATAACAGGCACTTGGAAAACAGTTTCGAAGTGAGAGCTCACCTTGTCCATTTATCAGACTGTAATAAATACTAGAATTCTTATTTTTTTCTTGTCACTAATGAAGACTCCATAGATAGGTAACAGAACCAGAAAGGCTGTCCTTTGTTTGTGAATGTGGCATGGCTCTGCTATTTCTTAGATTTCCTTTTCACATTCCATTGAAGAGTGGTCTTGACACACACTGGCCATATTCTTTTAGCTGGTCTTGCTATGAGTAATATTTTGTTCATCTTTCAATCTATCCATTTGTCGCTCAAGCTGAGTCTCTGCTCTTTGCCAGATACAGTGATATGTAGACAAAAGGGCATGCAGTGCTCTGTTCCCTAGATGCTAATAGAGTCAGGGAAGAACAGAGCCACAAATGAGGGGAACTGGGTGATGATTAATGCAATGGAGACTAGATTGGGGCAAGGTTCTCTGGAAGGAGAGAGGAAGGGGCTTTAATCGTTTTGGGGTTGGGGAGTGTAGACAGGAGTGGAGGGAGAACAGGCAAGCAGCCAGCGAGGAGGTGATCCTTGTCTGCACAGAATGTTGCCATTGCTATGGCAGAGACCAGCTAGCTCTTCAAGACTGTCTCCCCTTCTCCCTGAGCACACCAGCTCTTTCTGCGGCCAGCAGGCCAAGTGACTGAGTTTTCCCTAGTGAAATCTGAGCAGAAGTGATGTGTCCTCCTTCTAGGCCTATGCCACAGATTCTGTAACATGCAATTCTTCATGTGCTTTTTCTTTCTCCCAGTGGGCAAAGACAGATAACTGGGAGGTTGGTGTCGAAGATGGTGGAGCCACAAGAAGGAAGGGGCTGGGTCCCTGACTCAGCAGATAGCCTCCGTGGATTGAGTGTTTTAGGCTTTTACGTAGGTAAGAAATAAAATTCTATTGTGTTTGAGGCCCTTTTTATATTTGGGGGTTAATTCTTTGTTGTTCAAGCAGTCAGTGTTGCCTCTAAAACTGCAATGACTAAGCTCAGCAGTTTAGGTTATTTACCAACCAAACTAACCATGCTGTTCTGAAAAGGGTACAACCTGTAATCCTGGCTTCTTAGTTTGTCAGCCAATGAACAAACTTCTCACTTGGAAGTAGAGTCACAATATACTCCTTTCCTGGAAAATTCTATTTGAGATATATTTGGCCCTTTATCCTTAAAGAAATCATTTTAGCCCTGATAGAAATGTTCCTGTTTCTCTTAGATAACATGGCTTACTCTACAGTCGTTTATTGCTGCTGAAAATCTATAGCTTACTTTTTAAAAATTTCTTTCCTTAAGCAAAAAGGAAGGAACAAGGAAATCAACTTTATTCCCTATACAGAGAAAAAAAAAAGAGGAAGAGAACTGGCAGCTTTTATGTGCGTCTACGGAAGACAAAAGAGAAGGAGTAGTTTGTCTCATATCAGTGAGATTTTCAGGGCTTTCCCCCCAGTTAGTGAGACTTCCCACATATCATATTTTATTACATAATTTATTGTCATTTTTGAGAGTTCTGCCACAAAATAACCCATAGAATTTTGTTTCCTGGACCAATCAAAAAAAGAATGAATTGGAGAGTTAGAAAAAGAAAGATGTCTGCACATTGGCATTCTTCAGGCCCATACGTGCATGCTACTTATTTCCTACTCATTCATTTATGCATCTGTATTTGTTGCCCATTGCTGCAGAACAAATTACTCCAAAACTTAGTGGTGTAAAACACTAACCATTCATTATCTCTTTGAAGTTTCTGAAAGTCAGGAATGTGGAAATATCATAGCCGAGTGGCTCTGGCTCAGGTTCTCTCATGAGGCTGGAGTCAAGATGCTGGCTGGGGCTGCAGTCATCTGAAGGTTTGATTGTGGCTGGAAGACTGATCTGCTCACTCACATAGTTGTTGGCTGTGGTTTGGGTTTGTCATTATGTGGGCCTTTATGCATTTTACATTCTAGTCCCTAAATCAGACACCATTACTTCTGTCTTATTCTATTCATTAGAAGTGAATCACTAAATCCAGCCCATGCTTAAAGGGAGAGTAATTAGGCTTCATCTCTTGAAAGGAAAAGATTTGTGGATATATTTTAAAGTCACTACAGTATTCAATACTTTTCTAGTAACTTCTTTACACAGGCACTGTTCTAGGCATCAGGAAATCCAGCAATAAAGGAAACAATGAATGCTTCATCAGAATAGCTGTCATGAACTCTAGGCATTAATATTCATGGGTCAACTTGGGGACATTTTTTTCAGTCCCTTTTCCTACTATGGGCTATAATATCAGTCAATTGGACAGTTATCTTTGCTGATTGAGTGCCTGTGATGACTCAGATAATTCAAAGAAGAAAAATATTATGTATGGAATATCTAGTGAGGACCACAGACTTACTGCTTTCACTTGACAGTTCTTAATCATAAATATAACATACACATTTAGATGGGCTTCATATTGTGTACTTATAGGCATCAAAAAAACCTTCATGCAACACAGACTTATATTTTTCCCCAGAAACTCTCTTTTCTGGTTAACATGATTGTTGATACATTGCAGACAGATGAAGAAGTAGAAAACAAATAAAGAAAGTTTGGTGGGTGCTGTAATCCCAGCACTCTGGGAGGCTGACAGTGGCACTCACAGGTGGATTGCTTGAGCTCAGGAGTTCGAGACTATCTTGAGCAAGAGGGAGACCCCCATCTCAACTAAAAATAGAGAAACTAGCCAGTATTCAGGCAATTGCCTATAGGTCCCAGCTACTCAAGAGACTGAAGCAAGGGAATTGTTGGAGACCAAGAGAAGGACATTGCTGTGAGCTATAATGAGGCCACAGCACTCTACCCAGGACGACAGAGCATGATTCTGTCTCAAAAAAAAGAAAGAAAAAAAGAAAGTTAGCATAAGTTTTCTAACATTAACACAGTGAGATACATATGACTCACAATAATAGTAACTATTATAAAATTATGTATTCATTGTGAGGTTGATTAATTCAGCCTCTTTTTAAACTATAATTGACTCTTGAACAATGTGGTTTGAACGACATGGATCCATTATCAGTGGATTTTTTTTCAATAAAACTTGGATTGAAAATATAATTTTTGTAGGATGGGAAACTGCCTATATGGAAGGCCAACACTGTTCCTTTATGGAGGTTTGGCAGGGCCCACTGTGGAACTTGAGTAGGGTCAATTTTATATAGACAGGGGTCCTAGAATGAACTCCCCACATATACCAAGGGATGACTGTACTCCCCTTGATAAATGGAGGTAATCTTGATTGCTCTGAGGTGTGCCAACTCTGATTTCAGGGAAGCTACATCTTCTACTTCTAAGAAGCAATTCTGTACCATCCCTGGCATCACTGAGTGGGCTGCCATACCTCATGAAGATTCCAAGAATCGCATGTCAGAGGTCAGAGGCAGAAAGGTCCTTGAATATGACCTAGTCCAACCTCTCCATTTTGCATTATAGAAACTGGGGCTCAGAGAAGTGAAGCAACTCACTCAGGATCACCCAGGGCTCAGTGGCAGGTGTGAAATTGCCACCCAGTTCTCCTGGCTCCAATCTTGACTTCTGTCTTTAGAGCCCACTTTGCCTCTTCCAGTAGTGCCCTCTGAGCAGGGACAATGCTGTTTTCAGAAGGAAAGGCAGTTGGCTATTGTCATCCTCTATAGCACTCCTATTCTTTACAAATTGCTAGCCAACATTTTATAGGATGGAAAGATAGCCAATATTTTTGAGAACTTAGTGTTATCAGGAACTGTCCTGAAATGCATTTAATGCTCACAAAACCCTTATGAGGTTAGTATCACTGTCATCCCCTTTCACAGGCAAGAAATCAAGGCACCAAGAGGTTATATAACTCACCCAAGTTTGCATTTAAAGTAAGTGGCAGAGCTGGTGCTCAGATCCTAGCAGTTTGGCTCCAGAGCTCATGCTCCTTAGTGCTAGGTTATAACTAATTGTAATTCTCTTGCTTATGAACAGTGCTTTTCTTCTGTGCTTGGGCTGCTCCTGCTGGGATTCTTGCTTTGTGCAAAAGTGTTGGTCGAATCCCCAGTGAAATGATTTATTTGGGCCAGACTCATCAATGGTCTGCTAAAATTTTAGGTGGGAAGGTGTTGGGGATCAAACTGTGTGCTTCCACCTGTCATCCCACAGATTGCTCACCATGTACAAACAGAAGGTCAACCTTTCTTCTGGAGGAGAAACCTGTCACCACCTTAACCAAGAGGTCAAACTGAGCATCATTAATGAAAGGATGACATCAACTTGTGAGTCTCTTGATGTGATGCAACACTAAATGCATAGCACTATCTGCGATATTTTTCTTCAGTAGCTTTTTTGAAATATATTTCACACCATAAAATTCAACCATTTTAAGTACACAATTCAATGGCTATAGTTGGAGTTGTATGAACACCACCATAATCTAATGTTAGGACATCCTTATTACCCCCAAAGATCTTTCCACAGCCATTAGTAGTCACTTTTACATTTCTCTCCTTTAGCCCCCAGTGCTAGGCAACCTCTAGTCTACTTTCTTTGTCTATAAATTTGTTTATTCTGGACAGTTCATATAAATGAGATCATATATATGTGTGTTTTTTTTTGTGACTGACTTCTTCCACCTAGCATGTTTTAAGGTTTATTTATGTATGCATATCAGTACTACATTCCTTTTATATTATTCCATTGTACAAATAGACCATATTTTATTTAACCATCAGTTATTAATGGAAATATGGTGATTGTTAATATTACTATGAACACTGTGAACAGCTTTTTCTTTGGAAGTTTTCTTTTTTCTTAGGCATATACCTCAGAGTAAAATTGCTGGATGCTTTGGCAACTGTTCAATATTTTGAGGAACTCTCAGACCGTCTGTTAAAGCTGCTGCACCATCCTACATTCCTACCAACAGTCAGACAAATCTAGAAGCAGGACATCTTACAACTGGCCTGATCTTACAAAAGAGGATCATGATGACTACTGTAGGTTAAATGATACTGATGGAACATAACAATCAAATCTACAGCGTAAACCTTAATTGCATTCTGGTTACAGAAAAACAGTTCTAAAAGACATCTTTGGGCTAAGTTGGGATATCTGAATACACATGAGATATTAAATGATATCAGGGAGTTACAAATTTTCTTTCTTTCTTCTGTCTCTCTCTTTCTTTCACAGAGTCTCACTGTGTTGCCAGGCTGCTGTGCCTTGGGTGCAGTCACAACTCACTTCAGCCTTAAACTTCTGAGCTCAAGTGATCCTCCTGCCTCAGCCTCCTGAGTAGCTGGGACTATAGGTGCATGCCACTATGCTGGGCTATTTTTTTTTTAATTTGAGATGGGGGTATCACTATATTGCCCAAGCTGGTCTTGAACTTCTGACTTCAAATGGTCCTCCCACCTTGGCCTCTCAGTATAAATTTTCTTAGATATGATGTTAGTAGGCTGGACATATTGGAGAATGTTATTTTTAAAAGATGTGGCTGAATTATTTAGGAGTTTTAAGTGTCACAATCTCTGTAATTTACTTTCAAATTATTCAGCAATATCAATCTCTCTCGCGCTCACATATACACACACAGTGATAAAACTAATAATGATAGACAATAGTTTTATAATACAGCGAGTACATGGGTGTTTAATAGATACTGTTCCTTTCACTTTTTAGACTGTTGACATTGCATAATAAAAAGTTGGAAAGAAAGGCGATCACCAGCTCCATGATTTATAATTTTAGTTATATCCCCCCAGTTAGACTGCCAACCACTGAAGGTCTAGGGCCAAACTTTGAATCCCTGTGGCCCCAACACCAAGCCCAGTGTCCAGCACCTTGCAGGTTTCTTGGGCTAATGCCTCAGTACAGGGCCGTGGCCATTAACCAGAGGAAGTACAGAAATTCCCACAGACTAGCAATTCCAAAAGCATTGCTGCAGAGGTAAGAAGACAGCTATATTCTTCACTCCTTATAGACCAAGTTTGGAAAATGAGAGGATGGTAATTGCAGTCGTGTTCCTGATGCCGGCCAGCAAAAACAAACTTCTCTAACTTTGCTCCCAGAGCAGCTGATGCAAAAGAAAATAGAAATCAACCACCCTCCCAATTAACATCACTCATGTTGATGCTGTTTCTGCTCAAGCTGAGGCCAGTCAGTTAAGTAAAATCCTGAAACAACACATAACCCCTGGAGTACTAAACTCTAATTATTGTCCTAAAAGATGGAGACTTTGGCAAGGTTCTTGGCAGAGAAGCACCATCCTATTATACAGGGGTCATTTAAAGACTAGCCCTGGTGGAGGGTGACTTCCTGAAGATTTCACAAAAGCACCAAGGTCACCCACGCCAGCTAAGAGCAATTCTAATATATTAATAATATTGTTTTCAGCCATTTGTTCTTTCCCAGACTCAAATATAGGAAGAATGGTCTTCTGCCAATACAGCTTTCTTCATTTCAAAACACAAATTGAGTTACTTTTTCCCTAAGGTATTGGTTTTATGATTTGGGAGTGAGTGCCAGACATATAACAGATCTCAGAAGAAATGGAAAATTCAGTGCTTGAACTCCGGGGATGTCTGGGAGACCATTTCCTATTCAAAGACAGCCTATTTCATACAATGAGTTCTATCAGATTTTGGAAAGCACAGTGAGAACAGCAAAAATGGGCTATTTCCCCCGTAAAGAATATCTTCATTACGTCCAAAACTTAGATCACATGTGCTGGATTCTAAGAACAGTGCTGGTTTAAATATTCTGCATTTTTGGCTCAAGCAGCTAAGGCATCAGCCACAAACACCTGAGCTGGCGGGTACAAATCCAACCCGAGCCTGCCAAACAACAACGATGGCTACAACCAAAAAATAGCTGGGTGTCGTGGCGGGCACCTGTAGTCCCAACTGCTTGGGAGGCGGAGGCAGGAGAATCGCTTGAGCCCAGGAGTTGGAGGCTGCTGTGAGCTGTGATGCCACAGTACTCTACCCAGGGTGACAGCTTGAGGCTCTGTCTCAAAAAACAAACAAACAAAAAAAAAGATAAAATAAAATAAAAAAAACATTCTGCATTTTTTGCTAAGTATCTAAACCCTGTATTGGTTCAACATATACTCAATTTCTGTTTCCAAACTTACTGTGGTCAACCCTCTACCAACATGCTAAGTCTGTCACCATTGTTCTGAAACAGCCACTTAGTTAGCAGAATTCGGGCTTTCTGGAGATGAAACTGACCACTATTAAGGTTTCTAGAAGGGCAGAGAAAAATTAAGTCACTTGTCCATGACAATATTTTCTAAGGTATGTTTTTTTTGTTTGTTTTGTTTTTTGTCTTTTTTTTTTTTTTTGAGACAGAGCCTCAAGCTTTCACCCTGAGTAGAGTGCCATGGCATCACAGCTCACAGCAACCTCCAACTCCTGGGCTAAGGTGATTCTCTTGCCTCCGCCTCCCAAGTAGCTGGGACTACAGGTGCCCGCCACAATGCCTGGCCATTTTTTGGTTTCAGCCATCATTGTTGTTTGGCGGGCCTAGGCTGGACTTGAACCCGCCAGCTCAGGGGTATGCGGCTGGTGCCTTAGCCTATTGATCCACTGACGCTGAGCCTAAGGTATGTTTCAGGAAAAAAAAATCATGTTCAAACGTATTAGGGAAAAACTGGACTCCATCCCATCAATGGGATGAGAACATTCCATTTGTGCTATTCTTACTTCCACTGTCCTTCTTCTGACTTACTGAAGGCTTAGGAAAGTTGTGCAGTAAAGAAATCTATTTAATTCTGTTTAATTCAATGTTCTCTAAATTTATTGGCCTGTGGGATGTTTTTTCAAAATTGCATAACATCAATTAATAACTCAGGGAAGGCACTTAGGGAAAAGGTAACCTTTTATTACCACAAAGAGCACCATGGTATTCAAATAAAGTATAGAAAAAATTCGGAGACAATCAGAGGGATTTGAATGCTGATTGAAAATTTAATGGTAGTAATGAGTTACTGCAATTTTTAAAGTATAGTAATGAGGTTCTGCTTCAGGGAGTTTTTTTCTTTATTGCTTAACACATGCTGACCTATTTACAAATACCATGATTGAATATCCGTGGCTTGTGTCAAAATAGTCCAGCGGAGACAGTTTGGGGTAGATAGCCACACAAATTGACTTCAGACATCAGATGGCGACTATTAAATGGTTTTTTTCTTTTTAATATACACGATCTTGTTTTTAAAAATTCTTTTTTAGCATTGGAGATCTGACTGTCCGAGTGTTGTTTTGATGACATGCATTTAGTTCATAAAACATCTCCAAGTAACTTCTAGTTTATAGCATAACAGTAAGATAATTATTTCTAAGCAGAGGCTAAAGGCCCGAGCTGAGAGCTTTCTTCAGTACCCAGTGAAGGCTGGCACCATGCAGTAAGCACTGGGTGATTCACACTGTTGTCCTAAAACAACCAAAAGAGTCAGAATATAGTGTAAAGGGAGTTTATGACATATTCTTTCCATCGGTCAGACTTGTGAGAATCCCGAAATCCTAACTCAGTGGTCAAACGATCTTATTTAACAAGTGCAACAAGGAATTTCCGAGATTTCCAGAGCCTGGTGGACTCAGCAGCTCGGAGACCCAACAGAATGGAGGACACAGCTCTGGAGTCAGTCTACAGGTCTGTCTCAAGGTATCACCACTCCCAGGCTGTGTGGTTTGGGGCAAGGCACTTAGATTCTTTTTACTCTCTTATAAAATTGAAATAACAGCAACAATATCCTCTTTATAAATCGTTTGTGACTATTAAATCAGATTATCTAATGAAAAGCACTTAGTGACTATTTAATAATTATCTATCACCACCATCATTGCCGTCAACTTCAAGTTCGTAGTTAGTGGCAAGGCTGGCTTGTGTTCTGACTAACTCCTACTTAAGTCCTCTGAGCCTTTGTTTCTCAATAAAGAACGGGAATCAGTTATAAAATAAGGTAGCTGCTAAGAAATCACAATGGTTTAAAGGCAGCCCCGAATGTTGTGTCTATGTTAGGAAATAACATTTTCCCTTTTTATTATACCTTGTTTTAATGAGAAGGGCAAGTGATACCGCCTCAAACTAGTTTATTGAGATAGAAATTGGGTTAAATCCTAAATATTGAACCTATATCAGAGGTGGATTATTAAGTACCATTGATGATAGAGATTACTCTTCTTTTAAATACTTGTAACATGCCTGAATAAAGCTTGCATGGAGTGAATATTAATATTTTAAATTCTACTAACTTTTACAATAGTTTCAGCAATATACCATCTCTAGGGAAAAAAGAAGTTAAGAGTGATTATGCAATGAGGAGCTTAGGCACCCAAACATTCCTTTCAAGCAACATTTAATCTTCATGTATCTTTAATTTTCCTGCTCAATTCCTTTGAGAATTTAAATAATTCATTCAGATGATTTTAGGCAGTTAAATGGGAAGCATACATATGTTTAAAAGCTTTGTGTTTTTTTGTTTCACTGGGACTGTCACAGTGATATCTTGGGACTTGAAATCTGCCTCAGATATTAAGAAAATTTTAGCAATGTAAGCACTCCCTGATTTCTATTCTGATCATGGACAGCCATGGAAGAGTAAGATGGTCTGGATGAAAGACTTACACAATAGTTTCCACTGATCACGTTTTTTTAAACATTTGCTAAGCTTTGAGCTCTTTATCTCTAAAAAAAAGTTTATTTACTGCAGTATTTGGTTCCAGAATTGAAAGGCATAAAATCTATACAGTTGAACATAAGACATGCTAAACACTACTCATTATTATCATCTATGTACAATTGTTATGAAAGGCATAAAATCTACTGTTGAGCATAAGACATGCTAAACACTACTCATTATTATGATCTGTGTACAATTGTTAAATGACTAATAGATATTTTTAAAAAGTGTTTTAGCTAGCTAGGAAGTTGTTGGGGTTCTCCTTTCCTTCCTTTGGAGACATCTCAACATTCGGGCTTACCAGTCGGAAAAAAAATAGTTCTATGTTCCTCTGTCCATGGAGTGGCATGATTTTAATTCATTAGGTTAGCTTACAACCCCAGCTCTCTGAGGAGCTAGAAAATGTTATTCTAATGTAGACTGGTCTGTTTGTTCTTGTTCTTGAGGGGGCAGTGACATTCTCTTATCTTATAGCAAAGTGGAGGCCCTGTATGGCTCTTTTTCCCATTACTGAGTGTGATTCCTCCAACTCCTGCTGAGAGATGGTTCATGGAAAACATATTAGACAGCTAAATTGGACCGTTGCCCAGCTGAGTGAAACACCAAGAGAAGTAAGAGAACTGAGCATCTTTAAGGAGATTTCTTTCAAAGGTACCTTGAAAATATATGGGTCAGGTCCTTCAACATTCACTCTTTGCTTTGGGCTAGTGACCAGGTTGTTGGATATATTTCCTAGCATAGCCCAAATCAAAGAGCACTTAATTGTATATAAATGGATGTATTTGAGACAAAGACGGTCCTGAGGGCCTGGCGACATCTCCCTCAAAGAGCGGTGGGCTAATGGCTTTCTTTCCTACGTTCTGTTTCTCGTTTGTTAAAGAAACAAAAGATTCCCTAAAACCTAATCAGAAAGCTTTCATTTCACTCAAAGTGGCTGATGTAGGTAGATTTCTTTCCCCTGTTTTACCCTGTATCAGATATGGTTTGGCACTTCCAGATATGATTTGTTTTCTCAATTTATAGGCCAAGCATCCCATGTCATCACAAAATGTGAAAGAATGCCCAAGTCCAGGACATGCTTATCTTTTCTAAAGGAAATTTCCTAAGCTATCTAATCCTTGAGATTGCTGGCTGTCCTTTTGGATATTAACTGCCAGGGAGTCCATGACATGTTTTATTGCTTTGTTAGAATGGTTTTCTACAATCTCAGCCACACACATTCTGTCTCCTTCTTTGCCTTTCTTACTTTCTTGAGATCCAAATCTGATAATAAAAGGAACACTTAGATTAAAAATAAATAAATTTAACTAGTCTTTACCCTCCACAACTGTTATCAATCCCTCCTTTCATGCCTTTAAAAGACAGCTCTTTATTCCTGTAATTTACTGTTGAGAGTCAGATTCTGCAGAGAACGCGTGGGTTTTGAAGCGGTTTCTGTCTGATCGTGCAGTATTGTCAGAACTTGCTGGGGTAAGTTGAGTGCTGAATATCCCAGCTTGCCTCCAGGCCCCAATTCTCTCCCCAGGTATAGGGAGCTGACATTTATTCCAACAGCTAAACTAGAGCATGGAAGTATTTGAATCAAATTAGGGTCAGAGAGAGGAGACCGAGCCACTCATTGAGAACACAGCAGGATCTGATCATCAATGAACTACAGTCACACTCATACTCTGGGCTCAAACAGAAATCCATTTGTCTCTGGTCCTTTGAGCATCTAAAAATAAAGAACTCTTTTGCCAACCGCTAGGACAGAACTTAACATTTCTGGTGTTTATATCTGATCATGTGAGGTTATTGGCTTAAGGATACATACATTTTTTTAGTCCAGCCAAATAATTGAAGGGGTATGTCCATTAGAGAAAAGAAAAGCCAAGGCAAGAAAAACCATTGCAAAGAGTAGAAGGAGTAGGAAAAACATTTAGCAAGTTCTAAAGCAGAAGCAAGTGGGAATATAGTCCCAGAAAAAATAGGATCTACCTCATATGACAAGGGAAGAGCTGAGGAATAAATGTGAAGCCAAGATGAGAGTTGAGTTGTTTAGTCCCAAAGGATCGCCCCCTTGTGGGCACCAGCTGGACTGGGTATAACAGGTCTTAAACCACGAGGCAATCTACACCCACCCAACTAACTAATAGGGAGCCTGGTCTAAAGAAGCTGTGCCACAGGAGCTAATTTGTGTTCATCATCCCTTCAGTACTTGCTTGCTGTCTTCAAGGATCCAGAATATCTTAGTGTCCTTGGCTGTTGGCACTACTGTATTTAACTTGCCAATTACACAGAAAGGAGCACAGATAGAGAGCTGCAATCCAGACATCAGAGACAGAAACCAAGCAGGGGACAAAACTGGAGTAAGTGCCATGCCCTGGCTGTTAACCTTAGGCCTGTTGGTCACCCTTAGACCTGAGCTGAAAATATATCTGCAGATGCCAGTGATCATTTAAAAAAAAAAGTCCTGGAAAAGGTGAGCCCAGGACTCACTGTCATTTAAGTAGTTTGGACCATTTAAACTGTCATTTAAATAGTTTGGACCAAAAGCAGGGATCACACTGTGTTCATCACTTCATCCCCAGAGTCTAGCACCAACCCTGGCACGTGGTAAGTACCCACCACCAGTTGATAGATAAAGGATTCTCATCAATGATTAGATGAATGAATGTAAACTCTTTAAGTTTTATCCTCAAGCTTATTTGTAAGCTTACTGGTAAAGCTCAATCCAAATAATTATGTTAGTTACCCTTTTCTGCAGAATTTCCTGGAGGAGGAAGGTGGTAGGGAAGAGTAATATGGAAATGACATGAAATCCTTTTTTCTAAGGGAACAACCTTTAATTTTGCCAGAACATCAAAAGCAGTGGGTCTCAAACCTAAGTAATCACTGGATATATTGGGGGAGATTTAAAGAAATACAGATTCCTTATAAGTCTGGATATTCTTAATTCATTGGTTGAGAATGAGTCCCAGGAATTGGAATTAAAAAAAAAAAAACAACACGCACACATACACACAAGAAGAAACAAACAAACAAACAAACAAAACACAAAAAACTATCCTAAGATATTGAGTTGATGAGTCAAGTTTTGGGAGCTAACGGTTCAACCTGTTTCCCTTTCCTAAGTATGAGTTCACCCATTGCTCTGTTTTTCTTTGCTTTTTTCTGGTAGTGACATTTTAATATGCACAGCACTAAGAAGGGGCCAAGATGATTTTAAAGTGAAGATGCATATACATGGGCTTTGTCTTCAGTATTCTGTTTCCTCGCTGTTATGGGTTCAATTGTGTCCCTTCTCCTACCCCACCCCAGTTCACATGCTGAAGTCCTAACCTCTACTGGCTCGCAACAGTCATATTGTGACAGGGTCTTCAAAGAGATAATTAAGGTGAAATAAAGTCATGAGGCCCTAAATCAACGTGACTGGCGTCCTTCTAAAAAGAGAAGGTTAAGACGTGCCTGGAGGAAGGCTGGTGTCCGCAAGAAAATGAGGGAGGCCTCAGAAGAAACCAACTTTGCTGACTCATTGGTCTCCGACTTTTAGCCTCCAAAATTGTGAGAAAAATACACATCTGTTGCTTAAGCCCCACAGTCTGTTATGGCAGCTCTGACACACTAATATACTCTTTCTGGAAACTTCTCTTAACTTTGCTCTCCCCAGCCAGGGGCACCTTATTATCTTGGAGCTCCCAGATCCCCCCACAAAAATGCTTTCTCTGAGGCTGTCTCCACTTCCAGCACCCCGAGGTCCAGATGCCCAGCTTCAGTTCAATTCAGAGATCCTCCCAACTTGTGCTGCTCAGGATGTTGCTTCTGGGGCAGGTGTGGAGCAAACAGTCACTCGGTAACTGCTATAATCTGATTAACACATTTCTGCCCAGACTATTATGACTCTCCTAGTTTAAATGCTTTCTTTAAAAATGATCATCAGGGTGGCGCCTGTGGCTCATTGAGTAGGGCGCCCACCCCATATACCGAAGGTGGCGGGTTCAAACCCGGCCTCGCCGAATTGCAAACAGAAAAATAGCGGGGCGCTGTGGTGGGCGCCTGTGGTCCCAGCTACTAGGGAGGCTGAGGCGAGAGAATCGCTTAAGCCCAAGAGCTGGAGGTTGCTGTGAGCAGTGTGACGCCACGGCACTCTACCCAGGGGCGATAAAGTGAGAGTGTCTCTACAAAAAATAAATAAATAAAAATGATCATCAATAGGGCAGCGCCTGTGGCTCAGCGAGTAGGGCACTGGCCTTATATACTGAAGGTGGTGGGTTCAAACCCAGCCTCAGCCAAACTGCAGAAAACAAAAAAACTAGCCGGGCTTTGTGGCGGGTGCCTGTAACCCCAGCTACTCCGGAGGCTGAGGCAAGAGAATCGCCTAAGCCCAGGAGTTGGAGGTTGCTGTGAACTGTGACTCTACAGCACTCTACGAGGGTGATAAAGTGAGACTCTGTCTCTACCAAAAAAAGAAAAGAAAAGATAGTCTTCCCAGCTACTTGGGAGGCTGAAACAAGAGAATCGCTTAAGCCCAAGAGTTTGAAGTTGTTTTGAGCTATGACAACATACCACTACACACAGGACGACATAGTGACTTTGTCTCAAAAAAAAAAAAAAAAAAAGAATCAGTGCCTGCAGCACAATTACAACTGCAGCCACATACACCGAGCCTGGTGGGTTTGAACCCAGCCCAGGCCATCTAAACAACTGCAACAAAAAAATGCCCTGGTGTTGTGGCAGGCACCTATAGTATCAGCTACTCAGGAGGCTAAGGCAAGAGACTCGCATAAGCCCAAGAGTTTGAGGTTGCTGTGAGCTGTGACACCATGGCACCCTACCAAGGGCAACACAGTGAGACGCTGTCTCAAAAAAAAAAATCTGCCCTAAAAGATGAATCTATTTCATACTGAACTTGTAATCAAGTTCCAGGCTTCCAAAGCCAAAGAGTAGACTCAGGGTCATCAAAGTAAAAAATACACATGTACATGAGTCCCTGAGATAAAAAGAA
>CAUYON010170580.1:0-10766 GCA_963573935.1 Arctocebus calabarensis
CAGGTAGAGAATATATACAGTTTTATACAGCTTTATGCCTGGCAGGAGAGTGCCGCGGCACAGGGGAAGGAGGTCCGGTTTTTAGAGGGTCTCTCCTGTGGGGTAGAGTGGGAGGACACCTGAACTCTGCTCGCTTGTTTGTATGGAAGTATGGCGTATACTGCGAGCTGTTCTCTTGGGGGAGGGGACTCCCATCCGCTTGGTGATGTGCTCTGTACCTTTTATTTGTATCCTTGGGGTCGCAGGTCGCTCTAGCAGGGTTGATGTGCGTTCCTCGACCTTGTCTCTTGGCTCAGCTCCAAACCGTTGGCTTTCTCGCTAAATTTCTGTCCTTTAACTCTCCTTCTGGACAGGAGCGTCTGCAGAAAGCTGGCTACAGACGGCCATCTTGGCTCCTCCCATGAAATATATTCTTTTCTTTTCTTTATTCTTTTTTTGAGACAGAGTCTCATTATGTCACCCTCAGTAGAGTGCTATGGCATCACAGCTCACAGCAACCTCAAACTCTTTGGCTTAAGCAATTTTCTTGCCCTAGACTCCCAAGCAACTGAGACTAAAGGCACCCACCACAATGACCAGCTATTTTTCTTTTGGTTGTCATTGGCCCAGGCTGGATTAGAACCCGCCATCTCCAGTGTATGTGGTTGGCACCCTAGCCACTGAGCTATAGGCACCGAACCAAAAGCCATATTTTCTAATGAGAGGTGACAGAAAGATAATTGAGAGGCATAGAGGGTGGCTGGGTAGTTCCTGGACTGAGTGGTGAAAGATTGCAGAGAGCATTAAGCTGAGATCTGATGATGTGATGAGGTCAGCCACACAAAGATCAGGGGACGCGCATTCTAGGAAGCAGAATGTGCCCATGCAGGGACTTAAAGTGCTAAAACAGAAGAAGGTTGATTTGGTTGAATCAGAAGGACAAGATGTACAAAATGACATCCCAGCTGGAGGTCGGGACCAGACCATGTGAGGTGTGGGTGAGAAGCTTGGGTTTTATTCAATATGGCAAAAATCAAGAAACCTGTGGAGGATTTTAAGCAAGGACATGATATGGTAGAATTTTTGTTTGCAAACATTCATACTGGTTATTGTGTAGAAAACTGCTTTTGGAGATGGGTAAGAAAGGAAAGCCAGAGGAGAGGCCATTATAGGAGCTCAAGTGACAGTATAACATTAATTTTGGATGCCTGCTTTGCATCAAATCCACTAACAGTCCCCCAGAGAGGTATAGGAAATTGCACAAGGATGAGCACTTGGCAGAAACACAGTGCTGGACTGACCCAGATACATAAGAAGTGGGGTGGGATGGCTGGGCCGAGTGACTAGCAAAGAGCAGGCACACAGGTCCTTAAAGCCAACAGTATTTTATTTCGAAATATTAATTAGGGTGGTACAAGTGGTCTTACCTAGTGCCCAAGGCAGGGTATTTGGTGTGCTCATCAACAGAATAGCATTCACTGCACCCAAAAGGTAAGTTTTTATCCCATACCCCTCACCCCTGTACTTGTTTCTCATGCCCTTTATGTTGCTTTGTGTCTTTGTACCCATCTAGTAGCTCCCACTTATTAGTGAGGAAATACAGTGTTTGATTTTCCATTCCTGAGATACTTAGGATAATGGTCTCTAGTTCACTCCACATTGATTTTTTACATCAAAGCCAACAGAAGTTTGAAGGCAGTCAGGCGAGCAGGGACATCAGGCATGGTCAATTGGTTATATCTTCCCTAGGAGAAGCTCTGTCAGTTTTCCTGTAAATGGAAAGCTTTTGAGGGTGGCAGCCCAAGGCAGCTAGTTCATCTATGCCCTATTTTAAGAATTCTGGCTTCAAGGTCCACAGCTAAAATACTTCTAACCTATACTGGAAGGAATAGCATTCAGTGTCTTGGGAATGAATCCCAGGGCTGGGTGATGTCTAAGAACTCAGCATGGAAGAGATGCTTTGGCTTCTGATGACAGAACAAAGAGCATCATTTAGACCCAAGACCACCTCTTCAGGTGTAGCTATGGTTTGAGAACTGGGAACATCACCACGTTCTCAGTCTCACACCTAGAACTATTGACTAAGGAAACAGTTGTTGGTTCTTCACCTGATTCCACTGATGGTGTCAGCTCCTCTTCTCCCACTAGTGCTGCTTTCTAGAATGAGCTTCTCTTTCATCATGGAGACCTGAGGACCTCTGACCTTGGCCAACACATACCATGAGTTCCTTGCCTGTCAGACTGTCCTGAGGTTGAGGGCTTTGACTGAAGCTAAGTGATACCCTTGGGGAGCAAGTTGGCCATAAAGAAAGCCCACTTAACCTGGAGGGGGCCTTCTGCTTCAGACTGGCAGAGAGTGGCCAGTCCCCTCATAAACACATCACAGGACATCACTGTAGTCCTTGACAAAGAAGGCGGCTGTGGGCCAGGCACATGCTCTTTGATTCCTGCCTCTCCTCAGGCTTCTCAATGTGCATTCTAACTTGCAGTGAAGTTAGGAGTGAAACCATTATACTCTGTTCATGCCTTTCCCTTAAATAGAGCTGAATAAAATAGAGACTTCACTTTTCACTTCACTTTTCAGAAGAAGAATTTAAAAAAAAAAAAAAAAAGGTGAAAATGGAAATAGAACAAAAGGTACTGGATGTCCAGGGTAACAGTTAAAGGAAAGAGACCCTGGATTACATTCCCTGCATTTCAATCCCACCTCTGCCACTGACAGCTGTGTGACCTTGGGTAAGTCACTTATAATGTGACTCAGTTTCCTCATCTGCAAAATGGGGATAACAAGAATACCTGCTCACAGGGTGTGAGAATTAAGTTTAACAAGAACACGTGTTCAAAAATCAAGTAGCTGAGGGTGGTGCCTGTGGCTCAAAGGAGTAGGGCACCAGCCCACATGCTGGAAGTCATGGGTTCAAACCCAGCCCCGGTCAAAATCTGCAAAAAAAAAATCAACTAGCTGAAAGGGTAGCTCCTCTGGAGCAGATGGAAGAAAATAAATTAGCCACTTAAAGCATAGATAAACGCAGCCAAAGACAACAAAGAGAAATGCACAGGTGTAGAAATGTTTTAAAATACCTAAATTCCAGGAAAACGAGCTGTGGGAATTTACCTAAATTAATTAGCAAAACTAGAATAAAAACAGTTTACAGGTGGAAAACCATAAAATGTCTCAATGATGAGTTCCTGCTCACTGTCGACTAGTATCATAAGTGCCATGTAGAGTTCCTGGCACACCTTGTTTAAATAGGGGGAAATCAGAGGAAAATCTGTCAGAAATAGTGGGTGTCAGCAGTGAAAATCTGGGGAGACAACAAATGCTATGTTCTTCCTTTTTATATGGCAAGTCTGCATTTGTGCTGTCCTTTTCTGGGTGATTCATCACAGGCACTAACAGATATAGCGTGCCTATAATACTTTCCCTGTCTGGGAAAGGCTGGCAGAATTTTTACAGCCTGGTAAACATATCTATAGGCTGAGCTGCTGCTCTGCTGTGTTAGCCAACTTTTTGTAAGCCTTGATTAGCAGCTGGTTGACGTGAGCCAGCTATGGGAAAGGTCGACAACAGGAACCAGGGACACCAGCCTTGTGACAACTTCCTCGTGACTGCCTATTTACTGATTTAATTCTCTTGCCCCTCATCCTTAGGAAACTTCATTCTCTAAGTCTTTCTAGAAGAGGTACAGTGGTCTCTATTTCCCTTCCCGAACACTGCACACAGATGGGCTCAGGAAGGGGACTGCTTGCCAACGCATCAACAATACTTCACCACACATGGCTGAATTATGGGTAATTTCTCTCCTTTGACTTCAACATTTTTCAGTTTTCTATGAAAAACATGTCACTTTTGTGATGTTAAAGCAGAACAAAAAGATTTGCTTCCTAAATCAATCTGTTTCACATCTAACCCATTTGCTAGATATATGACGTACAACAGAAATAAATGGGAGGGGCAGGCCTCACCTGGGGTTCTGCATTTGTTTTCATCAGGAGTCACAGGATGGTTAAGAGGCTTAAAGGAGATGACCCATTTGTCCAGTACCTGGCATATGGCACATAGGCTTTGCCTCAAAAAAAGATGAGTTAATCTGTTCAGTCTAAAGAGACTAAAATCTCCAAAGGCTCACATTACAATCTCTAGCGCTGGCACCAGCCAGCTTTCTAACAGTCATACTGGGCTAATCATTATCCAGAACAGAGGGGGACTCATTTGCCTGACTAGCACACACCTAGAGAGAGCTATATCCAGTGGGATACATGTGAATCCTCATTCTAATAGAAGACTTGGATCATCAGCATTAGTGACTCCAATACTAAATGCTTATTTAATGCATAAGAGTCTCTCTAAAGTAGTTCTGGCTCAGATACCAATCAAGAGAACCTGTCACCATGAATGGTCTTAAATGTACTCTTATTTAGAATGCCATCCTTACATGGCTACCAATAGTCACATGCTTTAAAATGGGTCCAATTTTCTCTAAGGGAGAAAAGTGTGTCCAGCTGTATGTGAATTTAAAACCTGAGTCACGGTTTATTATGCACAAAATTATAAGACACAGGTATAATTTTGTTGTAGTTATTGTAGTTATTGCAGACTAGCAAAAATAAAACAAAAACAACTAAAACCCAGAAAGAAATATATATGATAAAGGTGGCTTGTCTTTGGTTATATTCAACATTTCCAAATACTGTTATGATCTGCAGTATCTGACCAATTTTGATCTGACCAAGAACTATTCACTTCTAAGTAACCTTTTAAAACTTAGAATTAGATTCAACGCCTGTAGCTCAAGTGGCTAAGGTGCCAGCCACATATAGTAGAACTGGCAGATTCAAATCCAGTCTGGGCCTGGCAAACAACTATGACAACTACAACCAAAAAATAGCTGGGCATTGTGGCGGGCACCTGTAGTCCTAGCTACATGAGAGGCTGAGGCAAGAAAATCACTTAAGCTCAGGAGTTGGAGGTTGCTGTGAGCTGGGACGCCATGGCACTCTACCTAGGGTGACAGCTTGAGGCTCTGTCTCAAAAATAAAAATAAAAAAATAAAAGTTAGAATTAAACAGAAAAGCCCCATTCTATTCCTAAGATGGGTATCTGTAAATACTTTAAGTACTTGACAGGAAAGATGAGAAAAATACATGACTGGTTTGAGGCCAACAACTTTTTTGGAAAAGTGGAGTTAAAAAAGGTAGCAAAGATATGAACAACTCCAATATGCAGCAGTCATGACCAATATAATACATCTAGAAACTGAATATGCAGGGACTGAAGTAATATCAAAGCTGAATGACATAGTCATTCAGAATTTTCTAGGCTAGAGCATAATCTAGGAGATTATTTTGCAGCAACAAACAAAGGATCCCAGGATGACTGAGGCTCGACATTGCTCTTAAAAGCTTCCATCTAGAAGTGACAAAGGTCTACCTTTCATTGTCCAGAGTGACAATGCCACACCTAACTGCCAGGGAGCAAAGTAATATGACTCTACTAGATGTCTAAAGGACACAGAGCTGGATAGTTCTGGCAAACATTATTAATTACTTTTACAAACAACAACGTTATAGAACTTTGCAAAGTTCCTTCATGTTTGTTAGCTCCTTTCTACTCAGCGTTGCACTCTGGGTTCTGTCAGTATCCCTTTTTACAAAGGAAAATAACCAAGGCTCACACAGAATAACTGACTTGCTTAAATCGCATAATTTTTAGAGCTCCACATTCTAACCTTTAGTCAGGCTATTGAGGTACAAATCTTTGCACATAAAATTCAAGTACACCCCAACTTGGTATTAATTTGCACCATTTGGTGAACACATTTCTGACATGCATCATACACGTACTCTCAACTCAGGTCTGTGCTTCCTGAACATGTACTGTCAAATGGTTCTTTGCATTCTCCACAGCATCTCAGCCAATACAGAGTCATAAAAGGAAAAATATTTGTAAATTCATCTTGAGTGACTTGTAAAACATCTGAAGAATCACTGTTTTCTTACCAAGGTTGTGATTTAAGCATCTTAGGAGAATGAGGTCAACTAGATAGAGACTACCACTTTATTGTTAGGGAGAACTTACAGCTGCTGCCTTTGGAGATGTCCTCCCCGTGCCACCTGTCTTTACAGGTACAAGGTTTTACCGATGGACGTGAAGTGTGACTTGACAGTCCCGTGCTCCCCCCTTTTTCATCACTGCACATCGTGTCACGCACTCCACACAAGGCATCGTTCTTACCACACACAAGTGCTGCAGATGTGCAGACTTCTGTTTGCCTTTGCCACTGAAAGTTCCTCCTTGTGAATTCACTAAATGGTCATTTCTGCAGATCTCCAAAAACAGAAATTCATCTGAAAGCACTAGAACAAATTCAGTGCTCCCGCACAGGGCAACACTCCAAGGTTCAGAAGCCAAAATGGTTGATGAACATGAGAGTCTGAATAAAAAGGAGAGGAGATGATGCTGAAATCGGTCCGTAATACCTAAACTTGCCTGGGGCATGCTACTTAACTTCCTCACTTTCCTCCTGGTGTAACAATGGTACTTATTTCATAACGGTGTTGTGACGATTAAACAAGAATGCATAAAAACACTCAGAAACTGTCTACTCCATGGTAGGTATTCTTTAAATGTTATAGTTATTACTTCTTTTGAATTTTGCCAAATGCTTCCACTTGAGACAGTTGAGTTCAGATATTAACATATAATGAAATTTTAGACCTAGAAGGACTTTGGAAGCCGCTTGCCCCAGAGAAATTCAAGGCATTTTCCTGGGATCACACAATTTATAATGGAGCCAAGATGGCACTGCTAGCCTCATGTAATTTTATGTCTAGTGGAAATATCTTATTTGCAATGGTGTTTGACACAATACCTACTTGATTTCACATGGATCTAGGTTGATTTTCTTTGGTTAGTATTGAGTTCTTCTGAAAATCCATCTATTTAAGCACATAATACATAACTAACCCCCATCACTGTTAAATTCTGGCCTGAGCACAAAAGGAAACAAGTCCAAATATTGAGTCAAAGCTCTTTGCAGCCTAGAGGTAGGCTCCAGCCTGAAATTAGTTCTATTTTACTCACCAGCTTAATGATATTGTCAGTTGTTTTTTAATTAAGTCACCCTTAACTGCTACACTGAATGAATTTTAAGAGCTAGCGGAAGTGCGTGCTGTGTTCCAGTGTACTTTAAAGTGAAAAAATTTGAATTGGTTCCCTTTTAAAAGGCTTAGATAAGGGCATTTCAGAAAACTGCTTAGAAGCGTTTTCCAGGTAATAAGATCCTAGTAATTCCAGTATGTCTGCAGGTGTTCCAGACTCTGAGAGTTATATTCATGACCCCCAAGTCCAGGGGTGATATGAAGGGATCATGTGACAAAAGCCTTACCCAAATACGTGGTGGCAATTTCCAAAACAACTATATGGATTTCCTGGTTTCTGGCTCCTGCCTGTAATCCTAGCCCTTTGGAAGGCTCAGTTGGGTGGGTCACTGGAAGCCAGAAGTTCAGGAGCAACCTGAGCAACATAGCGAGTCCTTGTATCTATAAAAAATAAAGAAATTATCCAGGCATGGTGGGGCAATGTGTGTTGTCCCAGCTGCTCAAGAAGCTGAGGCAGGATCACCTGGGCCCCAGAGTTTAAGTCTGCAGTGAGCAATGATCATACCACTGTGCTCCAGCCCCCGATGACAGAGATTAAAAGATCCTATCTCTTAATTTAAAAAATGGATTTCTTCTTTTTATTCTTTCTATCCAGTATCACATCATTATCCAGGGGAGAGCAGGTGTGCCACCCTAGCGTCTCTTCTGCCTTTATGAAGGTTCACCTGAGATACCTTTTCATCAAAATAGACACAGTGAACTGGAGTCAGCATGTTGCCACTATATTGGCAAACAAAAGATATTGCCTCTTCTGGGGAGAAAGAATCTGGTTAAAACAGTAATGTGAATTCCCAGCAGACCAATTGGTTGCACAAGAATATGCTATTGCTGTTCCTTAGCAACCAATGCTGTTCTTCAAAGGCATTGTGGATGAAGAGCTAAATACCTTGTTCTTCCCCTTGTATCTGAAGTGTGATCTGAGATCGTGATTACAGGAATGTTCTAACTGCATTTTAAAAGGACCCAACAGACAAAGCTTGCCCATAGAGTTAAGTCAGTTGCTGTTTTGGTCATGTACATATCAAACAACCAAATAAACACTCCACCACTCTATTCGTACGGGTCAACTGTAGATGGGTACAACCTGATCTACTCTGGTTGGCATCAACCATGACATTCAACTCTCTACTCTCCTACCCCTTTTAGAAAAGGAGCCCCCCTTTTCAGCCTCTGCCACTGAAGGAGACTGCTGATGAGTGAGGCACTTAGGATACTGAGAGGCTGTGAAGTATTTAAACAAATAAACCTCTACTTAAAGTGATAAGACACCACAAATTTAATGACAATCTGCAATTAAAAACATTTAGGAACTCTACACAATTGCTCTACTGCAATTCAAGTATAAACAACCAAATAAAGGCTACCAAATGCTTGATAAAATTAGGTGATAAGCTATAAACCTGGTTTGTTATGATACCCTTTTTGTTACTGTTATTTCTGGGATCAAAATTCCAGGTTTAATGCAAATGATTTTCTTCCCAAGTTTCCATTACACTATTCCTACTGTTTACAAGGTGTTTTGGGATATAAGTAATAAAATGATCCTACAAAGAAAATTTATGTTTCATAGCCAAGGTGGATTGTAATTTGATTTCTATCCAGTTTTCCCACTGAAAAGCCTGGAGTGGACTTTGGAACATTTTCTCAGTGATCTATTTCAGATTTAATATTGCTCATTTAATCATGCACTCATTTGTCCATTCATTCAATAAGTATTCATTGAACAACCTGGGACCATGAACTGGGTTAGGGACTAGGGATGCAACAAAACAAACATTTTTCCCACCCTCAGGCTTACGGTCCCAAAGGTCAAATACAATGCAGCATGTCTGGTACTAGTGATAAGGGAGGATGAGTCCTAAAGGAGCACCCAGGAAGGTGTCTCTCACCCAGCCCCAGATTCCTGGAATAAATGGTAATGAAACAGAAGGGGTGAAATAGGAGGGAAGGATTCTGGGAACATGGAGTAGCAGAGACACAGGCCAGGAAAAGAAAGGGGACGGCAAGTGAAGAATACAGTTGGGTTGGGATATTGGTGTCAAGAGAGGTAAAGTGAAGCCAAATCATGAAAAGTTGTGTAGGACAGGTGAAGCTGCTTGACTTTATCCTAAAAGTATGAGAGTAGTATTAAAGGGTTTTGGAGAAGAAGGTGGGAGGGAATGTTCTTAAACTGTGGCTTGGTGCCCCTGTCATCATGTATGTGGTGGAGTGATGTTCACTGTGTCATCTAACCACCTCTCCTCACAGATAACATAATTGTGACCCCACTCCACTTTAGAAACTATTTCAGACATTTTACAACCACTGAACAACTATTTTGGGGGGTATAAAATAACACTTTAAAAAAAAAGCTGACTAACTATCCATTATGTTCTTGATCTGGAAGGGACTTTAAAGATCTAACTATTATTTCTATTCAGGTACACAAACAGAGGTTATAAAAGGTAAACAGTATTCAAGTCCCAAAGATATTTTCTCTATGTATATTTGCTCACATGTGTGTGATATGTTTTTATATCGTTTTAGTAGAAGTTTAATACTTTCAGCTTTTACTTTCAGAATTCATCTCAAATTATTATTAACCATTTTTTGCACACCATGAAGTAAAAGTCAAGATTCATTCCCTCCCCCTGCCTAGTGGATATCCAGTTGTTTAAACTTCATTGGCTAGAAAGATAATAATGTCCTCCATTGAAGTGCATTGTTAACTTCATCAAAATAAATAATGTTAGTGTCAATGTATTTCTAAATAAGCTCTGCCCAGTAAAATTTTCAGTGTTAATGAAAAACAAACAAACAAAAAAAGGTGAATTGTGATATTATGGATATGACCCCAAAACCACAGGCAAAAAAAGCAAAAATAAACAAGTGGGACTACATCAAACTAAAAAGCTTCCATATAGCAAAGGAAACAACAAACGGAATGACAACCTATAGAATGGGAGAAAATATTTGCAAACCATATATCTAACAGGAGGGTAATATTCAAAATATATAAGGACTTCATACAACTCAATCACAAAAAAATAATAATAGCTTGATTTTAAAAACGGGCAAAAGACCAGAGGAGAAGGAGATATTTTTACAAAGAAGATATATGAGTGGCTCACATATATGTGAAAAAGTGTTCAACCTTTCTAAACATCAAGGAAATTAAAATCAAAACCACAATAATATCATCTCACAGGTGTTAGGATGGCTGTTATCAAAAAGTCAAAAGATAACACGTGATGGTGAGCATATGAAGAAAAGGGAACACCAGTACATTGTTGGGGGGATGTAAATTGGTATAGCCATTATGGAAAAGAGTATGGAGATTTCCCAAAAAACTAAAAATAGAACTACCCTATAATCCAGCCATCCCATTTCTGGATATATATCCAGAGGAATTGGAATCAGTATGTCAAACAGATACATGCACGCCCATATTCATTGCAACATTATTCAGAATATCCAAGATACGGAAACAACTTAAGTATCAATTGATGCAAGAGTGAGTAAAGATAATGTGGTATATACACACTCTGGAATATTATTCAGCCTTTAAAAGAAGGAAATCCTCCTGGAGGGTGGCCTGTCCCCAGAGGCAAAGGCCTCCTGGGACAGTGACCCCATCAGAGCCCAAA
>CAUYON010170583.1:0-28061 GCA_963573935.1 Arctocebus calabarensis
GCTTGGACCCAAGAGTTTGAGGTTGCTGCCAACAGCGCTATGATGCCACAGCACTCAACACCAGGGCGACTGAGTGAGACTCTATCTCCGAAAGAAAGAAAGAAAGAAAGAAAGAAAGAAAGAAAGAAAGAAAGAAAGAAAGAAAGAAAGAAAGAAAGAAAGAAAGAAAGAAAGAAAGAAAGAAAGAAAGAAAGAAAATTTGTGCACTTTTGGATAATATTGTGGTTTGTGGTGTTGTTTGCTTTTTACCTGTTTAGCAGCCTTCTTTGCTGACCACTTTCTGTTCTCAGCTCCCTTTTGGATATAGGAAAGTTTCTAGTGAGACTTCCAGTGGGTAATATGCTTCTATGTTAATAAGTCTGGCAGGAAGAGGGGGAAAGGGGAGAGGTAGGGTAGGGGAGGGAGAGGGTGGGGGGAGATGGGACAAAGGGTGAGATCACATATTTGTGGTACATATTTGAAGGGTCAGGAGAACACTTCTAAATACATATCAAAAATGTTTTCACATAGTAAACGAGAAAATTTCATGAATGTTATGTCAATCAGGTTGATAAAAATATCTCAGATTGCATGTGAAGCCCGCACACTGTACCTCATGATTGAACTAATGTACACAGCTATGAGTCAGTAAAAAAAAAAAAAGTCTGGCACATCAGAAGTCAAATACTTCCACTTTGTCAGGCCCCCAAGGTACCAGAGAATGCCCTACTTTAATTGTCATTTTGCATTACTTTTACAGTTCACTGAACAGTCCCCTAGTCTTTGGAAGAGTGATTATAGCTCTCTCAGCACCACATTTATCACCAGAACAGACTTCAACCCTAAGGAGAAAGGAGTCCAATAAATTCAGATATCCAGGACTAGACTCTTTCGCCCGCTAGCACAAATCCCAGGTCACTACACCAAACTAAAAAAGGTTGAAAACACTGGGATTAACAAAGAGATTCCTCAAAACTTTAAGGTTTTCATTTGAACATAAACAACCCTTTTAAATTACACTTTAAAAGTCCTGTCAAACAGAAAAAGCATTGTAAGTGCAAATTGCTAATTACTTTTTTAAATTTTTGACTCAAGCCACTTTAGCAATACAAAAAAGAAAACTAGAATCCCCCACCAGATGCACAGTAAAGTGATTTTAAAATGCCGGTTCTTTTTTTAACTGCTGCCTTGTAATAATGATGATTATACCTATTGATCAATGATGAAAAGACCCATAACCTTTTCTAGAAGTGGTTGCTGTTTTAGATGTTCAAATGGCTGCCTCCTCCCAAAGGGGTTTTTTGGAAAAGAGTTGACAAGTGACTTTTTTCCTACTTCCTATCCGCAGCACATAAAAATGAAAATGTAAATTCTCTATAAAAATATAGCCAACATGCCTCCAGCTAGAATGTATATTCAAAGAGTCGTCCACCCATACAGCAGCAGCTGAAGCAGAAATTAGTAAAAGTGGAATAAAAGGCATGTGTTGCCATCACTAGAAAGTTCCTATTTACCCTGAACTGGAAAACAATCAATCTCTTACTAACCACACTTATTTTCAGTCATATGGTCTCCATGTACCCCAGCACTAATTATACATACACACACACACACACACACATACAGTTTGACTACATGTGAAGCAGTGGGGAAGCCTGGATTCTGTTCCCATGGTTATCACTGACTCACTGATGACATTAAGTAAATCACTTTATCCCTCATGAGGTCTTAATTCATCCATTCTTAAAATGAGAATAGACAAATGAACTTAGTGTTGCCTTCAAGCTCCAAGAATTTTAAGCTTCTAAAGTGAAGTGGTTCTTATTCATTCATTCATTCATTCATTCATTCATCCATTCAATAAACATAAACCAAAATCTGGGGATTTTTAAAAAAAGACATAGCCTACACCCGCAGGGAGCTTACAAACTAATGGACCTCTTGCCAGGGATGCTCAAAATGTCAGCCATTCAGATTAATATGCTTACGGAGAGTGGCAGCTACCAACCTGCAGATACATATATACAGTCATACAGAGGCTACTGGAGTGAAACTTGGAGAATTCTACTGCTACTTTAGAGACCTAAATAATACCCTAATGAGTTGATGAGAGTAGGTGCCCTACATAGGAGAATTTTGCCCTTATATTTGTTATACATGCATAACCCACATCATAAATGCAGGAATAACCCCTCTACTACCCAATAAATTATAAAAGTATTCGAGTTCTTAGAAATAGTTCATATATATGTCCCATTGTCTCCATTTCCACAGCCTTAATCACCTTGTATCACTGTTTCTTCACTTTCATTTGCCTTTTGCTCCAGCCTATTCTGTAAAATGGAATATCTTCCACTATTTTCATACCACTTCTCTTTTGAAGACTTTATAGTGGCTCCTTGTAACTAGCACTGAATCTAAATGAAGCTCTTAGCTAAGCAGTCATCCAAGGCAAGCCATCTAATTTCCCTCATTTCTAATATTTCCATCACTGATCATACCTCATTGCTTAGCATTTTCTCATTGGTATCTCAATGAGTCTATTGTCTATAGACTATACCATTTTCTTATGAATTTCCTTAAGTTCTATGATTATTCCATGTCTGGATATCAGTTCATTGCCCAACTGTACTGGAAGTTCTCTTTTGAGGTCCCTATGCCATATGCCTCGATACTGGACACTTAGCAAGTATTCATGTATTGCATCAATGACTGGTAAGAGATAGAAGAGATTAAGCACAAGGCTACTTATAACAATTAAAATAAATGACCAATTATTTTAGGCCAAGGTGATCCTATTTCTTCAGAAACCATCCGTTCTGCCCATTGTCTTCGGTAGTTAACAATTCATTCTCTGTTATCAACTCTTTTGATCCTGACACATCCCTGGGAATGACAGTGGTAACACATGACAGTGTTTCCAAACCCAAGTGGATAACATTTCTATGAAAAGATAAGGCTTCACCAAATTATTGACCTCTGAGTCACATATTGTGAGTGCGGCAACTACTTTTCTACATGTGGTAGACAACTCTAGGATTCCATAGGCTTTCAAGACAGGGCTCTCAATGAGAAAAACACAGGCCATTTGGAAAACATCCAACAAGTTAAGTTTAACAAGTTCATTCTTGGCAGCCTCTCATCATCACTCCTAAAGTTTCACTGGCACCATTGATGTGGTCAGACTCCCTAGAGGTGGCAAAGATGGCCTAGGGAAAGCACTTTCCTATGCTTTCATCTTTGGTCAAAGTTGTGCCTTTAGAAGAGCAACCCAGTGGAAAATTTCACTATAAAGCCCTTCTTGAGAAACCTAACAGCTTTCTGCAAGAATCCATGCAATTCAGAGACAAAGAATAAGCAGCCTAAAAATTATGCCATTAAACAAACAAATACAGGCTTCTGAATAAACCCTTGGACCTTTTTCTAAGTCCTTGGTGGGGCATAGTGCACTCTGAAATATTATCTGCTTACAAAATGCTCTCTGGAACCAGTTAATGCCTATTGTACATACAGACGAAAAACGAACAAGACCTCACTGTGAGTAAAAGCAGCTTAAGAGAAAGTAAAATGAAAACTCCAGTCATGTAACTCAAACTACCTCATCCCACATAAACAAAACTTTACCTGAGGACTAAATAGCTATCAACCACATTTGCCAGTGGAACAAACCCTGTAGTCCAATCACCATCTCAAATATGTAACTACAACACATTAAAGCTATTTTGCAGGCACAGAGTACCTTTCATCCCCAAATATCAAAGCACTTTACAAGCAGGTGCCAACTTTTATTCCCCCCTTAAACAGCCAAGAAAACAAACACTCAGATTAAATGCTACAGCCACTTTAAATACCAACTCAGCTAGGGCATGCCACAACAACAAGGACAAGAAAAACTCCCAGGAGTACTGTTCTTGGCATTACCTGCTACTAAGATAACAAACAGAAGACGGTAACATCAGGGAAGTGATTAGCCTGCATCACACCGATTTTTCTCAGAGTGACTTCCTTGGGTACTTCCAGTGTCCTGGGTTAAGACAGTATAGTCCAGAAGTTAGACAAAGGAAACATTTGGCACTCACTAACTCAAGATAGTTCTCCAAACCCAACTGGAGGTCTCAGTCCATTGCCCAAGGGATCCAGGAATGAACCACTTTGTTACCTAGAACCTTGGTGACCATTTCAATTATCCTTTGAGGCACTGGCAATCGTCTTTAGAAGGTAACTTAAGATGACTAGTGATTTGGTGAGTGGCTTCAGTTTCATAAGCTATGATTTAGTAAAGCTGGTACAACTGATAATAAGAAACCCATGTAAGACCACAAGCAATGGAATCCACAGATCCACAGTATGAGCTCTCCTGGACCCAGCCTATCTTTCGGTCCCCCTGGTACAGAGAAGGCCCAGCAATCTCAAAATATGAGGAGGTCCATTTCTTTCTGCTAAATTCTATTTTATCAGTGCCTCAGTTCTCTGCTGCTTGGCAGCTACAGAGCCCTGGCTGCCTACAGAGTGCAATTTCTATTGAGTGAGGTTTGTGAGCTGAAAAGACTTCAAAATATTTGGAGGGAAAGCAGCGGGTGGCCTTGTGCCTCTGGGCCAAAATAATACCCCCAAATTCTGTTCCAAACCCAATCCCATTATTTATATTATACACCACTTAAAACCCAGTTGCCTCCTCAAGCTTATTTAAGAGTGAACAAGTAACAGCCTTTGGCATATTGTTCTAAATTCATTTCCCTTCTACCAGCTTGTTGCTCAAGCCTGTAAAATGTGATCATGCCAGCAAGAAACAATCGAGTGGAACACCATCTTAAAAATAGTGAATGCAATAGCTTCTAATATTGATGTTTTCCAATTAGGTACCATATAAAGACTATTTCCTTATTTGTGGTCCATGAAACCCTCCATAGCTCTCCTTTGTTACAGGTATTTTGATTACTGCCATGGCAAACAGAGGTGTCTCAGTACACTGGAATGGGTAGAGTCAAGGTTCCGTACACAGAGCATCCATTTATATCTACTGTCACCCCAAAAGAGATTATTTATTTCTAACTTGTTAAGTACTATTTTCAAATGTAATGAGACACAATAAACACCTCTCAAAATAAGATTCTTTATGACAATAGTTTAAATAAGGAGCATTTGGTTCTGTTTAAATTATTAGGCCCTGAAGGAAACCCACAGGAGCCACCAGTTTGTAGCAACTTAGGCATTGCCGAAAATTAGTATTGGAGGCAAGATAGAGCTTACACTTTGATGTCACCTTGTGAACTATAAGTGAAAAACAATAAGAAAAGGATTCAAGGAAATAATAGAAATGTTTACACATTCTCTAAAATGCCCCCACCTATCCTTCCCCAAAGCCTAACAATACCTATTGAGGGTGATGATGGAAGGTTAGAATTTGACCCTGTTTGAAAATAGAGACTAACCAAAGGCTACTATATGACATAAGAGTGCTGATATCTATGCACAGGAAAGCCATAATTACACCTCACAAAGCAGCTAATAGTATCAGCAGCTTGAAATAGTCAGAGTATCAGAAATCTGTAATGCAGTTATGCAATGTAGCAACAGAACAACAATTACTAAAGCACTTCATATTTATATGTCTCTTTTTATCACAAAAGTTTCCAGAATGTCTAACAGGTCATTATAGAAAGGGATCCTCTCCCCCTACAGCTGTAACACAACAGTCACTGTGCACAGGTAAAGGTAAGTATAAAGGATTGCAGGAGAGAGGAAAATTACTAAGCTAGAGAAACCATAAGGGAGAGGGATGCTTTTAGATGGGCAGAAAACAGATACTCAAGTTGGAAAGTGGGGCTGAAGGTAGCTACATTTTGAGAGCTCAGGGCACAGAACTAAAGTTTTCCTTCTCGTCCAGCCAGGGCTTGATGACTATAATGGAGCAGGTGCCTCCTGTTAGTAAGAATTAGCAATTGAAAATAGACACAATACACAAAAACTTGCCATTCATTTCCTCAAAGCCTTTGCAACACATTAACAAGTTAATCCCTTCTGCTTACATTATGAGATAAATAAATATTGACTCCATTGACAGCACTACAGAAGAGGTTAAGAGACTTGCTGTCTACTAGCAACAAGCATCTAGCACTGTGGTTCTCAATCTTCCTAATGCCTTCTAATGCCGCGACCCTTTCCAGCAGTTCTCAACCTGTGAGTTGTGACCCCTTTGGGGATCGAATGACCCTTTCCCTTTTCACAGGAGTCACCTAAAACCATCAGATAACACATATCGGATGGTCGTAGGAGACACTGCTCCTCATGTGTGGAGGTCACTACAACATGAGGAGCTGTATTAAAGGGTCACAGCATTAGGAAGGTTGAGAACCACTGCTTTAATACAGTTCCTCATGTTGTGGTGACCCCCAATCATAAAATTATTTTCATTGCTACTTCATAACTGTAATTTTGCTGCTGTTACGAATCGTAATGTAAATATCTGATATTGCAGGATGTATTTTCATTATTAACAAAGGGGTTATGACCCACAGGTTGAGAACCACTGATCTAGCATCTATAGAATTCAAGAAGGGTACAGGTGAAATTTACTAAGTGTAGAATATAAATGTCTGTACACAATAACTAAGAAAATGCCATGAAAGCTATGTCGACCAGTTTGATGAAAATATTTCAAATTGTATATAAAACCAGAACATTGTACCCCATGATTGCATTTATGTACACACCCATGACTTAATAAAAAAGAAAAAAAAAAAAGACTCCTCACACTGGGTCCTGCACTCACACCACTAGGCCATACCTCATTAGGATTCTGGAAAGTGCAGTGAAATGAAAGTAATTAGGACTGGCTGACTGGGTGTACTATTTGAGAGAAAAAAATACCCTAGCCTGCTTAAACATGACAGGTTTAAGGTTGGTGAACACAACTAGAGCAATTTCCTCCTGCAGGAAGATTAAGAAATAATGAGGGGGAACACCTCACTCTCCCTCTACCATCATATTTCCAGAAGCAAAACCCAAGAACAATTCTGAACCTAGCTGTCAAAAAAGAATTAATGCTGTCAGAAACATAACACCATACTATCTCAGGCAGCATGCCCCTCAACCAGTGCAGTGATGTCTCCCTTCCTTTCCCCACACCATTCTCAGCATTCTCCCCAGCTCTCTCCTGGTCAATTTTTCACACATGTTTAGAGACATCTCTTTCTTTATTCACTCTTTTATGTACATACAAAGGAAACTAGTACAACTACTCCTCACCCTGGTCAGCTCAATACTTGTGTTTACTTGATAATAAGGACATATTTTATTCGGAGCTAACCAGTAAAAACAGGTGTGGGTAGTATTCATTCCTTAACACTCTCTCTAGATATTAATGGATAGATAGATAGATAGATAAAGAGAGAGAAAGAAAATGTGACAAATTTTTGTTATCTGTATATTTTAAAATGTTTGTTCCTGTAGACCCAGCTTCAGTTAAGGCTAAAAGTCACCCTGATGATTGTTTCTTCTGATGGTTATAAGCTTAGAAAAGATCATAGAATATTAAAAGAAAAATCCTACAAAGCCTCCCAACGCAGAGCCTTTAAGATAAAAATATCTTTTACTAGCTGTGTGACATTGCAGACATCATGGAATTTCTCTGACCCTTGATTTCCTAATCTATAAAATGGAAATAATATCTGTCTGAATGATCATATAGGTCTATTTTTTTAGGACCAAATAGAATAACATATGCGCAAATGCTTTCCAAAAACTGAATCACCAGAAAAATGACAGGTCTTCTCATTACTAGGTCATAAACTTGATTAACTTGATTTCTTATCTATAAGAAATAAGAATACTATCAGAGAGGGACAGAACAAGAGGGCCAACTAGAGGCAGCTTTTGCAGAAGCTCCTGTGCAGAGGAAGAGTACTTAGGCTGAACTGAACACAGAGAAGCCAGAGGTGGGGAGTTGAGAAAAAGGAGAAGAATGCAAGGTGCACACCATCCCCACTAAGACAAACTTCCAGGCCAAGGAAGAGGAAGACACTTAACAGAATACAGTTTCTGAACAACCACTCCCAAATCTCCTATTGTTAAGCGGAGGGGACACCCCTCCCGCAACAAGGAAGCCTGTGCAGCTGGCTTTCTACAAGCAAGCAAAGAACAAAAAGACCTCCTACCTCAGCCCAAAGGAGAGACTCTCAAGTTCCCAGTTTTCCTACACCTGGGAAGCTCCAGCTCTAAACCCAATCCCCATCCTGCCTGGCACAAAAGAGAACAAACTTTCTCTCAGCAGTTCTGAGTGCACAGCCCACCCTTCCCCCTATCTGACTGCCTGGCAAATAGAGGCCAGAGTATTAGAGAAATACTCAGAAAGACTGGAGAGACCAATCCAGTGACTCAGAAACAGTGGTGCTGCAGTCCTTTGATGTTGGGAGGCGTGGTCTCAGCTGCCTCCCTTTCCCACGGAAGGCGTCCCTTCCCCAGCCCCTCCAGGAATTCTCAGTCAGAACTGCCAGCAGATTCTTGTTCTCTGGTGCCTGGTGTCCCTCTGGGCTTCTTTGGGTGGCTGTTGCTCACGCTGCCTGAGCGAGCTTGGCTGGCAATTGTGGTCAAAGTAGGTGGTGGATTCTTGATCTCCTGCCACCACTGCCTGGGGCTGCAGGTTTACAACATATTTTACTTTGTGCTGAGATAAAGGAGTTTGGAATGGGAGGGGTGTTTGCGTGTCAGGTAGGGGATTCTCCTCCAGCTATCATATGCGGGGGAGGGGGTGGGGGGGGAGGGATGGGTCACAGGTATGTGGATCTTGGTTCAGCCAGAAGGTTCCAGCTAAATGATGCAACTCATTGGGATTGAGTAAAGGGCAAGATGATTCTTAAGACAGAGCCAGGCTGCACTGTCTCACCAGGAGACTCTGCAACCCTGAAAGGGAATTTTATGAGGCTGTAGGGGAGAAGTCACAAGCTTCAGCTAATTTGGGAAGGGGAAGTTAACTCTAGTTTCTGGGGCCTTCTAAGCCTGTCTCACCCTGCCAGTTTTAATTGCCAATTATGATAGTACAAGGTTTCTTAAGGGTCCCCACCTAGGTTATCTCTTAATATCTATTCAGGGACAACCTATAATTCTAAGTAAAAAAGTATAATATATTAAAAACAAAAAGGCTACAAATACTTATGGGAAGAAGTCACCAGAAGAATTCTGGCAACCAAAACAAGACTCAAGGTGAAGGGGTGGAAAACAATAATCCGGGAAAATGGAAATCAGAAAAAAACAGGGTTAACAATCTTATTTGCAAATACAATTGGATTTAAACCAACAATAAGGAAAGACAAAGATGGACATTACATACTTGTCAAAGGAAGGGCACAACATGAAAACATTTCAATAATTAACATTTATGCACAGTATTTGAATGCTTCCCAAATCATTAAAGAAACTCTAAATGATTGGAACAATATGATATCTTCCTGCAGTATAATAGTTGGAGATTTTAACACCCTCTTGACAGTACCAGACAGATCCTCCAAGCACATACTAAACAAAGAAATAATGGACTTAAACACGACCCTAAAACAAATGGACTTAACATACATATACAGAACTTTTCACACTAACAGAACTGAATACACATTCTTATCAGCCCAGGGATCATCCTCTAAAATTGATCTTATCTTAGGACACAAACTTAATCTCAACAAATTAAAAAAAAAAAAATAGAAGCTATTCCTTGTATCTTCTTGGACCATTATGGAATAAAAGTTGAACTCAACATTAACAGAAATCTTCATACCCAAATAAAGTCATGGAAACTAAATAAGCTTATGATGGGTGACAGCTAGGTCAAATATCAGATTAAGAAGGAAATCATTAGATTTCTTTAAGCAAAATGATAATGAAACCACAAGCTTTCAAAAACTGTGGGATACTGCAAATGCAGTCCTAAGAGGGAAATTTATAGCATTAGATGCCTTCATTAAGAAAGCAAAAAGAGCTGGTACGGTGTCTCATGCCTGTTATCTTAGCACTCTGGGAGGCCAAGGTGGGTGGATTACCTGAGCTCATAGGTTTGAGACCAGCCTGAGCCAGAGAGAGACCCCATCTCTAAAAAACTAGCCAGGCGTTGTGGTGGGCACCTGTAGTCCACGCTACTTGGAAAGCTGAGGGAGGAGAATCGCTTGAGCCCAAGAGTTTGAGGTTGCTGTGAGCTATAATGCCACAGCACTATACTGGGGGTGAAAAAATAAGATTATCTCAAAAAAAAAAAAGAAAAGAAAGAAAAATAAAGCAGAAATACAGCAAATCTACATCTTATGGATCATCTCAAGCAACTGGAAAAGAAAGAACACTCTAACTCCAAACCCACCAGAAGAAAAGACATAACCAAAATTAGAGCAGAATTAAAGGAAATTTAAAACAAAAGAATCATTTGGAAAACCAAAAAAAAAAAAAGTTGGTTGTTTGAAAAGTTTAATAAAATTGATACATCCTTGGCCAGACTAACCAGAAACAGAAAAGTAAGATATCTAATAACTTCAATCAGAAATGATAAAGGGGAAATAACAACAGATACCAAAGAAATACAAAAGATCCTCAATGATTACTACCAAAACTCTATGCCTCAAAATGTGAAAATGTAGAGGAAAGAAACCAATACCTGGAATCACAAAACCCTCTTACCTTCAACCATAATTAGAAATTTTGAATATACCTATATCAAGCACCAAAATTGCACCAACTATACAAAATCTTCTTAAAAAGAAAAGCCCTAGACCAGATGGTTTCACACCACAATTCTATCAAACCTTCAAAGAAGAACTAGTTCTTATATTACATAAACTATCCCCCCAAAAAAGAAGGAAGGAATCCTCCCCAACATATTCTGAGAAGCAAGTGTCACCCTAATTCCAAAATCAAGAAAGGACCCAACAAAATAAGAAAATTATAGCCCAATATCATTAATGAATATCAATGCAAAAATATTCAAGAAGATCTTAACAAGCAGAATACAGAGACACATTAAAAAAACTTATATACCATGATCAAGTCAGTTTTATCCCAGGGATTCAAAGCTGGTTCTACCTACGCAAATCAATAAATATAATACACCACACAAATAAAATCAAAACAAAGACCATATTATTCCCTCAATTGATGCAGAAAAGGCTTTTGGTAATATCCAAAATACTTTTTTTGATAAGAACGCTTAAGAAAATGGGCTTAGGTGGGATATTTCTTAAACTGATAGAGGCCATCTATAGCAAACCCACAACCAACTATCATATTGAATGGAATAAAACTGAAAGCATTTCCACTCAGAACTGGAACGAGACAAGGATGCCCATTATTGCCACTGCTATTCAACACAGTGTTGGAAGTTCTAGCCATTTCAAGCAGGCAAGAGAAAGATCAAGGGTATTCAAATGGAGTCAGAAGAGGTCAAACTCTCACTCTTTGCAGATGGCATGATCTTATACCTGGAAAACCCCAGGGACTTGAACTACAAAGCCTTTAGAAGTGATCAAGGAATATAGCAGCATCTCAGGATACAAAATCAACGCCCACAAATCAGTAGCCTTTATATATGCCAATAATAGTCAAGCTGAGAATAAAATCAAAGACCGTATACCTTTTATAGTAACTCCAAAGAAGATGAAATACCTGGGAATTTATCTAACAAAGGACATGAAAGACTTCTATAAAGAGAAATAAGAAACTCTGAGAAAGGAAATAGCAAAAGATGTTAACAAATGGAAAAACATACCATACTCATGGCTGGGCAGAATCAACATTAGTAAAATATCCATTCTACCCCAAAGATTCTGCAGACTTAATGTAATCCTCATCAAAGCACCAATGTTATATTTTTAAGAACTTGAAGAAAATAGTACTTCACTTCTTATAGAACCAGGAAAAAAAATAGCAAATACAATTCTTAGAAATAAAAACAAATCTGGAGGTATCACGTGACCAGACTTCAGATTATACTATAAGTTTATAGTGATTTAAACAGTATGGTATTGGTACAAAAATAAAGATATGGATCTATGGAATAGAATAGCGAATCTAGACATTAACCCAGCCACATATCACTATTTGATCTTTGATAAACCAAACAAAAGCATGCACTGGGGAAAAGAATCCCTATTTAATAAATGGCACTGGGAGAATTGGTTAGCCACATGTTAAAGACGGAAACTGGACCTGTACCTCTCACCACTGACAAAAAACTGATTCTCAGTGAATAATAGATTAAATTTAAGAGATGAAACAATTAAAACCCTATAGGAGAGTTTGGGGGAAATGCCTGAAGATGTTGGCCTGGGAAAAGACTTTATGAGGAAGACCCCCCCCCCGGCAATTGCACCAACACCAAAAATAAATAAGTGGTATTTGATCAACCTAAAAAGCTTTTGCACGGCTAAGAGTACCACAACCAAGGGCTCAACTACAACTTGAACTTTACCATGGAAGTAAGAACAATATAAATTAAAAATTTGTACTCTTGTATTAATTTAAAATAAAAATTTATATCAGAAAAGAGGATTTAAAAAAAGAAATAAGAGGATGGTGCCTGTGGCTCAAAGGAGTAGGGCAACAGCCCTATATACTGGAAGTGGTGAGTTCAAACACGGCCCTGGCCAAAAACTGCAAAAAAAAACAAAAAGAATATACTTTATAAATAGAATACTTATTTCTATTTCCAACTAGACTACCATCAAACATTGTGAACAATTTTCTTTCTTAGATTCCCTACCAGAATATTTTACCTCTTCTTCCCTTATCTGTCCAATCATTAACAGGAATAAGGTGGTGAAAACATTCTTGCTTTTGGCATAAGAAATTCTGGCATGGGAAATCTCTAATTGCTGATTCAATAGGAATAATAGGAGAGAGAGAGTTTGTGTGTGTGTGTGTAAGAAAAGAGAGAAAATTCAGCTTAGAGAATTGAAATGACCTCACATTATCTGAAATTACATGAAAGGCAAGATTTAAGACATTTTAAAGCCTTTATAAACTAGTTTTCTTTGCCCCATTTCCTTCCTTTGTTATGATTGAACTGTCACAGAATATCTTTTCTTTAAGAAAAAAAAAAAAAACCTCATCCCAGGGTTAAGTAAAGCCCATTAGCATGCATAATTCTGAGCTGTCAGCTGGAAATGAGCCATTCAGAGGTTAGTGTAGTACGGTAGCCAGGAAAACAGGGTTAAAGGAGTGGAGTGCCTTGACTAAGGTTTAGATCCTGACACTCCAATTCAGGACTGCCTTGGAGCTTGACCATGGGCTTACTCTACCATTCTGTAGAGCTGTGCTGTTCAATAGCATATACACTAGCCACATATAGCTATCTACATTTAAATTAACAAAAAATGAGTTAAAAATTTAATTCTTCAATAACAGTGGCCACATGTCAAGTGCTCAATAGCCACACGTGTCTAGCACACCCTGGACAGCATGGACATAGAACATTTCCATCATCACAGAAAGTTCTATTGGACAGCAGTGCCTTTAAACAAGACTGTTGGCCTGTGACTCAATATTCATCAGTTCTGAAATGTGACCCAGGAAACATAAAGAGTATACTTACCTCTATCACATCACACCTTGTATTGCTTAGTTATCTGTCACCCCACTAGGTGAGAAACTTCTTAAGGGCAAGGACTATGTCTTTAGTATCTATATATGCGAAGCCTGTCATTGTTTTTGGCACAGGCCAGGTGCTCACCTGCTATTTGTTAATTAATCAAGAGCTGATGTTAGACCCACATGTGACATAGTTCAACTATCTCTTTCATAGGTTGAATCAAATACAAAATTTGTAATGTCTGCTGTTCTTCCTACACTTGAATTTGTTTCAAAATTCCTCAAGAATTTAGACAGTTGAGGAGACTGGCTGGCTTAGGTCAAACCACACTAATTTTCTGTGTCCCCATCCTTCTATTCCCAACTCTTTCATTCATCGAAAGTAACATTCATAAATCTAAAAAAATTAGAATCTTGTGTTTATTAAGATGCCAGCACGTAATACACGTAATATTGAACATGACATAATTCACATCTTCAAAGAGTATGTTTTACAATCTAACATAATGAGAAACACCTGTAAGGCTGTGGGTCTCAATGGCCCAATTTTTTAAAATTATTTTCTCAAATAGCACCTTATATTGGAATGGCAACTGTTTTTTACAGAGTCTTAACCTATGCTTTTTTCTAATAACCATGATCTTAAGTTATATATAGGGAAAGTACTATTTTCCCTTTTTAATAGATGGAAAAACTGAGGCCTAGAGAGCTTCTGAATCCATGATCAAATAGCCAATTACTGGCAGGGTTAGAGCAAGAACCTAAAACTCCTGGTTCCCAAACCAGGGACCTTCCACCCCATCTAACTTTGTAAACCATAGAAAATGGAAGCCCAATTGGCTGATTTTCTGATTTTGCTTTCAATTTATAGCCCCTTCTGAGATCTGTCCTTCATAAATTAAAAATAAATCCTTTTATGCAATATTTAATTATTTCCTCAGATCATGATAGAGTCTTCAATTGCTTTACTGCCAAATATCATTTGCAAACATTCTTGAAATCATTACTGCAAACTGACAATGCTGTGCTGTCCACTGCAAGACTGCAAATTTTGAAAAATGCCTTTTTGGGCTCATGCACATCACAGAACCCTATTACCCATAGAGCTGCAAAATTCAACATTACCCTAGAGTACCTTTCTCTCTCTCTCTCTCTCTCTCCCTCCCTCCCTTTTTAAGAGAAGGAAATGTGCCCAAAGAATCACACAAGCAGCACAAAGCAACATAGCTGGTTACTAGAAACCCAGGCCTGGGTTTAGAACTCAGCTCTTTGATGCCCAGGACATGGTTCCATCCCTCTCCACTGCCCAACTCCTTCCTGTTATTTCTCCTAAGAAGTCCTGGCAGAATAAAACCTAATACTCAAAGTCTCATCAACTAAATTTCTCACGGCAGGAAAAAAGTGAAAATTAGTGCAAGCGATGTTTGTAGATCACATCTTGTCAATACCCTATCATTAAGGAAAGTAAGTTCCTAGGGATACTATAGAAAAAGGATGCATGATCCACCCAAGGAAACAGACTGCCTTTAGCTAAGTGATCAGGAGAATATCGAATGGTAAAATTCTTTAAAATACAGCCTCATTCTAGCAAATGACTTGCTTTGTTGCCACTTGAATTGCTTATCATCAATTGCTAGAAATAAACTGCAATCAAAATACAGTATCTTCTATTGGTTTTTCCCACTGGAGATGTTTTTGATCATAGTGAAACTTTCTAAAAAGTAATTTTTCTCATTTTTACTGCCTCAGTGGAAAGTCTTGGCATTAGACCACCAAGGGGGGCTAGAATGATGACAAGTATTACTTCCTGGTGAAGGAGTCTTTTTCTTTCCTAAATAGGACTGAGCAAGTAACTGTAAGCCTATGCTTCTGTGACTTACAACTAAGTAAGAAAGGAAGGATGTGTTCTGGTTACTTTTAAAAGCATCATCTCATAGTACAAATGACTTAATAAAAAAATAAAAATAAAAAATAACAAAAAAAAGCATCATCTCAGGCTTAATTGCTTCACCGTGTTTGGAATCATACCTTTGCAGTTCACATTTCACTAATTCATATTTGTTGATGATTCAGACAGAGCTAGCCTGCCGTATCTATTTTTAAAAGGGTTTGTTGGGCAAATTATGGTGTAAACAAGATTAGGAGGGAAGTATTTAAACTACTTAAGAGAATAAATTGTTTTTAAGCACTTTAGAAGCAATTTACAAACAATAAATATGTTAATTGCACATCATTCTTATTTATTCATCAAAACAAGTCCAAGGATTTCTTTTTGGCAAAACTTCCTGGCAAGGGCTTTGTTAGTCCACTTCTTATTACTCTATGAACTTGAAAGTAATAAAATTACATTTCTTTTCTATCTATAATCCCAACTGGCCTTCTCCCAAGTTAGTCTCAATTAATCAGATTTGACTCTATTATACAGAGGCTGAGTAAAATGACAAAGCCATCAACCCCAGGTTGAAAGACATGAAAGTCACAAAAAATCCTGCACTATGTTTAAGACTTTTTTTAAACAAACTATAGGCAACAAATGGTGGGAAAGTGTAGATGTATGCAAAGAAAAGGGGTAGAAATAAAAGCAAAGAGATATCGTTCAGAGGCCTCCCCACATTTGAAAACGTTTGTCTCATGCTCTCTAGTTGTCCTTGACTGACTATTGCAGAACAAATAGCAGCTAGTCCAGCTCAGGGTTGAAATAATTTAATTTAATTCAACAAAAACTGTTAAGTCTATGTCCAGGCCCTATAGAGATTGTAGGGACATGGAAATGAACCCAATTCCATTCCTGCCTTCAAGGAACTCACATTTCTAGTGTTGGAGATGGCTAAGTGAAGAGAAAGTGATAAAGCAGTGTTGTCAGAGCTACCACAGTGGTACATATCTCAGTCCATTGGAGCTGCAATAGCAAAATACTAATACTAAGTAACTCATCACAAATTTACTTCTCATAGTTATGGAGGCTGGGAAGTCCAAGATCAAGGCACAAGCAGATTTGGTGTCTGGTGAGGGCTGCCTTCTGCTTCCAAGATAGCACCTTGTTGCTGCTGCTCCTCTTCCTCCAGAGGAGACAAACACTGTGTCCTCACGTGGCAAAAGGGAGAATAACAAAAAGGAATAGAGCCCTCATGAATTAATCACCTCCTAAAGGCCCTATCAATACTCAGATTGGGTCTTAGGTTTCAACATATAAATTTGGGGAGGACACCGATATTCCAACATGCAGACCATAGCAAGTGGTACATATAGTGTCCCATGGGTGTACAAAGGAGAGAGTAATAGAAAGAAGAATGTTCCCCTAGGTGACAGTTGCCATTAGTATTACCATCAGACACATGCCAACTAAGGGAGTGAAAACAGAGAAAACACTTGGTTTGGAGGAAAAGTTCACTTCTCGCTAGCTCTAATTCTTGATTTTGCAAGTTACATATGAGTATCAGGGGAGAGAAAGAGAGAGAACATAAACCATAATTAATAAAAACCAAGCAACTTCCCTACAGCCACAAATCCAGCTGGATTTGGGTTGGCTGTTCTGTAAAGTTGAGAAGACAAGTCACATTTTGTACAAGGGCTAGAAAAATCAATGTCCAAAGGGGTAGCTAATTAAACCACAGAGACCTATTTTTTGAGTCAGTAAAGGTTTTCTCCAGCGGTCAGATGTTCGTGACTTTCAAATTCTTTTTGCAGCTTTTGCATAAAGATGAGTCCTGAGACAAGTCAACCCTAGCTTGGAGAGTCCCTGAAAACTTATTCTAGTCCCTTTCTCAAGCATAGCTAGACAGAGCTTTATCCTGAAGCAGCCTGTAGATGGAGACCTTCACTTTTCTCAGCGGGTCAGATCTACAATTTTCCAGCCCTACAAATAAAGATTAAAACTTGTCACTTGGTGGGGAAAGGAGAGCATTTTCCTTTCTCTATTTATGGGCTTTAAAGATGTGGATTTAATACTTGTTCTCTTCCTTTCCTGCCTGCCCTACTCTGTGCCTTTTCTCCAAAAGCTGAAAAGTTATTGGGTCACCCTTTTGCCTTCCATGTGCTGCCCGACCCCTCGTCCCTTCCGGATTCTCCATATATGTATCTTCCCTAGAGATCCAACTTCATTCAGTGCCCCAACGCGTGGGAAGGTCACAGGAAGAAGCAAAGAACATCTTGGCTGGCTCAGAAACATGGTATCTACTTTGAGAATGTTTCTATGCCTTCCCTTCCTGGATAACAGGACCTGAAGGACTCTGAAGCCACTCATTCTGTCCACCACAGGACTTCAGCCGACAATGTACACATTGTGTTGCTGTGCAAAGAGGAATTACTTTTATCTCTTCCCCCAAAAGGTTTCCCTGCTGTGCTTTAAAAAAATAACGAAATGAGGCATGAGAAGATAGGAAATGAATAAATAAAGGTATGAACCTCTCCTGTGTGCTCTAAAATGAATAAAGATCCTTTGGCAGTCAACCACTTCATAAAATTTGCCTTTTGAAATTTTTTTTTTAATTAATATTTCTTATGTCATTTGGTCTGCTTCTCCTTCTCCTTTTCTTTCTCCTCTACTAGAGGCTTTTGGAAGTAAGCTTACTGGCACCAAGAAATTTCAAAATTTCCCACTATGTATTGATTTTCTCAATAACCCTCTAAAAGCAAGCCCCCTCTAAAATTTTCTCAGGATATTAACTCCTTCCTAACTCCACTAAAGCACACAATCACTAAGATGCCAAGGGTGTCAAGAAGATGGAAGACAACATAATAGCAGTTAGTCCAATCCATCTTATCTAGGACCCTGCCTCTATCAGTGAGAAGCACCTGCTTTGTAAAGATGAGAAAATGAAATACAGAGAACCCTACAAGGGAAAGGGAAACCCCAATCATCCAAAGATCAGGTTTGGGCCTTATACTTGAGAATGGATTGTCCTTGCTGAGTTGTTTGATGGTTAACCAATTATCTGTTCCTAGGCTCAAACACAGTATATATGTTACTCAGTGTAACTAATTCACAAGCCACACAATTAAAAGAAGATTTTATGCTTTTGTGACAGTTTCGTTTTAGTCTCTTCCTTTCAATACATTTCCCCAATACAGATGATGTTAATGTGGGCTTCAAGCAACTGAGTTTTTGCTTCTCTCATAATTGAGCAATGTGAATATCCTTACAAAAGTGATGTGTTCTCCAGCCCCATTTTCTTAACCTTCCTTGAAGTTCATTCTAGTTTTGTTAGTGCTCCAGTTAAAATGGGCATCAAGAATTGAACACAATCATCCAGACACAGTCTGAGCAGCAAAGAGTTCAGAGGGGCTAATACCGCTCATAATCAGAAAATATACTTCTTTAAATAGAATAGAGAATCTAGAGATGAACCCGGCCATGTATCGCCACCTGATCTCTGATAAACCAAACAGAAACACACTGAGAAAAGTTCCCCAGCACCATATTTAATAAATGGTGCTGGGAGAACTGGTTAGCCACATGTTGAAGACTGAAACTGGACCCGCACCTCTCAGCATTGACAAAAATTGACTCTTGCTGGATAAACGATTTAAATTTAAAACTCATAATGATAAAAACCCTAGAAAAAAGTGTGTGGAAAACTCTTGACAAAATCAGCCTGGGAAAATATTTTATGAAGATGATCCCTTTGGCAATTTCAGCAACACCAAAAATAAATAAATGGGATGTGATCAAGCTAAAAAGCTTCTGCACGGCTAAGGGTACAACAACTAAAGCCAGCAGACAGCCTTGAGAATAGAAAAAAATATTGAGAATAGAAAAAGATATTTGAATGTTATGAATCTGACAAAAGTCTGATAACTAGAATCTACAGAGAACTTAAATCAATCAACAAGAAAGGAGCAAACAACTCTATTTATAAGTGGGCAAGAGACTTGAACAGAAAATTCTTTGAAGAAGACAGATGAATGGCCAAGAAACACATGAAAAAATGCATCATTGTCATTAATCATCAGAGAAATACAAATCAAAACCATTCTGAGATATCATCTAATCCTGGTAGGAATAGCCCACATCACAAAATCCTGAAGCTGTAGATGCTAGTGTGAATGTAGAGAGAAGGGGACACGTTTGCACTGCTGGTGGGATTAAAAACTAATACAACCTCTATGGAAAGAAGTACAGAGAATTCTCAAAGAACTAAAAGTAGACATTCCATTTGACCTTGCAATCCCATTCCTAGGTATCTACAAGACAAAAAAAGAATCATTTTACCACAAGGATATTTTTATTAGAATGTTTATTGCATCCCAATTCATAATCACCAAGATGTGGAAGCAACCCAAGTCCCCATCAACTCATGAATGTATTAACAAACCGTGGTATATGTATATCATGGAATACTATTCAGTCATAAGAAAAGGTAAAAACTTTACATCTTTTATGTTTACCTGGACGAAGTTGAAACACATTCTTCTTAGTAAATTATCATAAGAATGGAAAAGCAAGTATCCAATATATGCAATTGCTAATATAAAAACAATATATAACAACTACACATTCATACACACACACACACACACACAAAACACAAGTATATTCAAGTGAGTGAGAGTTAAGGAGGAGGGAAAGGAGGAGGAAGGAGGGAGATTGGCAAGTTCTCACCTAATGTCCACAATGTAAGGGTATATAGTACACATGGTGGGTGAAAGGCTCAACTTCAACTTGAACTTTACACTTTAGAAACAAAAACAATGCAACCTAAACATTTGTACTCTCATATTAATCTGAAATTTAAAAAAGAATAAAAGAAAAAAACTATACTTCCTTAATGAGGCCTCATATTACATTTATTTTAGCAGTACATTCATCCTCAACTTGCTGCCTTCCTAACATATTTACCCTTCCCAAAGACTCTTTCCATTTCAACATCGCCAGCTTCATTTCAGATCGGCACTTGATTGGAACTTCCAAAAAGATCACCGGACAGGCAAGCAGAGCCACTGAAGGACAAGTGGACTGTAGGGACAGTTGTGCTAGACCTCACAAACAAAATAAACACTACTGAAAAGAAAAGGGAACAGGCCAGTTAATGGTGTACCCTGATAGAGAGTATAACTGGAGACTATCAGATACCATGGTATAGGAAAGAATATTGAAGCTATGCCTACTTCATTCTTCATTTATAAACAACTAATTATTCCTGCTCACCCAAAGTAACACCATATCAGAAATCAACATAAATAACTTGGAAAATAAACTGAAAAGGAGAAAAGTTAATGAACTGTATTTCATAGCTGTCCATTTGATTGGCTTTGATACTAAAAGTTACACTCTCCTGGACACACTTTTCCCTGACATAGACTTTCATCCCACAACCTGACTAACCTCTCTGCAAGATTAAGAAATTGGTAAATATAGTAAATTATTCTAAAGGCGCCAAAATTCTCATGTCAACTTGTTTCCCAGTTAATGTACTGTAGCAGATAATGAATTGCTATTACAAGGAACTAAAAATAAAAATATTTCAGAGTCCATAATTGGCTTGTCTTGTTGGACTTTTTAAGAGAGCCAAAGTATCAGTTCCAGACTATTAGCCCTTTGTAGGAAAATGATACATTTCCTCATTAAAATATTATGTTCTCCACAGTTTAGAAATTTTAAAAGGATGCATTTTGTCCTACAATCTTTCATTTTTAGGGAGATTTGAAGCTTTGGAGGCACAATGAGAGAAAAAGAAAAGACCAATGAATGTTCTGCTTTAGAAATCAGCGCTTACGTTCATTAATGCTTTCCCTCCTAACTCAGTTTCCTAGAAGCTCCACAATTCATCACATTAAAGGATCATTTGTTTTATATATAATGTGTGTATTATATATATATAGCCACTAATGTGCATGTATGAACGTGTTCGTGTGTTTGTGTGCGTGCGTTTATCAATAAAATCAAATGCCAGTAATTAGCTAGGTTGAAGGGTGAAGGTGTCCATATACAATTATGGCAGACATTTGAAATCACGAACTCATAGATCCCCAGACACAAACTATACCAAATGAGACTTACTTCTTGGTAATGATGTCATCATTCTCCCTCCTACTAGAATCCAGTGAAGCCAAGTGTTCAGAGGTCTATTTGTGGCCTTTAGCCTAGAAGAATTAGCAGCTGTGTACTACTTGCCATATGTATTAGCACTTAGTACTGTTTTCCATCACACTTATGATTGTAAATAATTATCTGTGTGAGCATTTTTTAATGTCTATTTCCTGTATTATACTCTGGGCTTCAAAAAGATAGGGACAATGTTTGGTTTGTTCTTAAATGTGTATCCAAACATGTTAGGACACAAACGTAGGTAGGATGGGGACTAATGAAGGAAGGAACCATCAGCCTGGCTGGAGAAGAAAGTGTGTAAAAGGATAAGAAATAAAAGTAGGGTTCCTTGAAGCCTTACCATACCACCTATCAAATTTGCAAATGTTCTCAAATACTATCTTCCTTTTCTGCCTTATTTTCCTCCATAGCACTTATAAATGTTCCATAGACTTAAAATGTCATGTATTTCATTTACTTATAGTGTTTATTATCTCTCTCCCCCTACCAGAATGTTAACTCCATGATGTTAGAACTTTCTGTCTGTTTAGTTCCCAGCTGTGCCTGGAACCCTAAAAACAGCCCCTGGCACAAAGTAGGTATTCAATAAGTATTTGTTGAGTGAATGAATGTCCTTCATGGCCTACGCAAATGGCTATGCACAAAAAAAAGTTTTAAATACTATCTGTACTAATGGAACATGAAAGAAAATAGCCCAGAATAACCCCTTCTGTCAATCTTTGGCTTCCTAAGATGTCAGGACATGGTCCTGATCTCTGGCTTACTAGGACATGGATACCCAGAGGACTTTCAACACCTCTATCTCCCATGTATCCTGTGTACCCTCTAAGTACCACCAAACTGGCAACACTAAATCTTTCTTGCCCAGTTGGGCAACTGAATGTAAAATAGAGAAGGAAGCTACCTTCTCCTGATCCTGAGACTCCAGCATGACAAGGGAATAAAGTACTTTGGCCTAGTTCTAAGGTATTCACCTAATGCCCTCTACTAAAAGCTTTTTTTACCAGAATTGCCCCCAATTTGAATCTCATGTGTCAGCCAGAAGACTGGCTCCTGACCCAGAAGTCTCAATTGCCAAAGGGGCAGTGAAGCAAGAAAAAAATAGGCATTTCTATTCAATGGAGGTTTGAGGTGTGAACAAGACATGTGAAATTTATAAAGCACTAGAAGCCTCTTCTTTTTCTGGGAAACTCTGTTCTAGCTGGTGTGGAAGAAAGGTCTCTGAATAAGAGACTTGAGTTTAAGCCTTGACTACGTGTAACCTCAGAAAAACACTTCACTTTTATATACTTTAGTTTCTTTATCAGTAAAACTTGTATAATGTTTCCAGTCACATGGAGTTGTTGTAAGGATTAAATTAGTTAATACATGAAAAGCTTCAAGCCAGGAACTTCACAAAGGTTAGGTGTTCAATTAATAGCCACAATTCTCTTCCTGTCGTGTATCCCTTCTCCTTGTTTAATGCCAGAAACGGAAATTAATGTGCTATTCAAAACTACTACAAAAAGTCTTAAATTCTGCACACCTCCTGGGGGCAGGACACAATTACAAGAGGGACTTCACCTAACAAATGCAATCAGTGTAACCTAATTCTTTGTACCCTCAATGAATCCCAAACAATAAAAAAAATCATTAATTATTTTTGAAAGAAAAAAGAAGTCTTAAATTCTTTTTGTGAACAACAGTATCCTCTGAAAGGATGATCTCATTGGGAAAAACCAGTTTCAGTTTTAAACCTCTCCCTTTCTCTTTTCTTTGCACTAGAATAAGAAAAAACTTAATATACTGAGATGCACAGAAAAGAAACTTGGACTTTTACCCTTTACTTTTTTAGGGAAGAGAAAGAGAAAGCTCTTCAGAGCTATCCCCTTTTCCTTTCCTTGAAAAAAAAAAAAGAAAAACGAAAAACCACCATAAGGCAATGTTAGATGGTCCCCAAGGCACTAAATAAAAAAAGTGCTCCATCAAAATTAAAACTTGGAAAGCCTCAGAGAGGCAGAAACCTGGTCAAGAAAAACTCACAACTTCCTTGTGAGGGAAAAATAAGAGAAGAAAACTGATACAATGAACAAGCTCCAGGGGAAGGAAAGAAAGTTATAGATGAGCCAAAAACAAAGTGAGGCTCTGCTAAAAGTGGAAGCCAGAGGGACAGTCTCTTGGGATTTCTCACAGGTGACTAAAAGGAAAGTAGCAGCCTCAGGGAACTGACTATTTAACTCCTCTTTTTAAGTACATTTTTTTTCAGTGTGGCTTGTGCTTGCTGACTCTTGAAACATCCAAAAGTAGAAGATACCACAAAAATAAGGATTTCTCTGGGGGAACCACCTTTGGAGGGTGGGTAGCTTTCACTGATTTCAAAAGTAGCTTTCTTAGCAGAAAGATTCAAACTTTTTTTTAACTTTACCTCCCCCCTTTTGATAATGCTGAAGCAATGTCTTGGGAAAAAGGGGCAAAATAACAGTTATTAATTACCCTAATTAACCCAATTCATAAGACATATTTGTATGGCTGTCATGACAACTGCTTTGACTAACTTGCCAAGAATAGCTTAGCTGTCCATTCAAATAAATCCCTGATAATTACCAGTCTAGTTTACTGGGCTTCTGTGATAATAATAATTAGTGCTACTGTGCAAAAGGTCGCACTAAACAATTTATGAATGATGCATTTTGCATGGTGATTATGTGAGTCACAGGCAATGTACAGAATGTTCACCATTGTGCTATTAATGTGAAGGGGGGTGGTTAGATTTGAGGCAGTGGCTGATGCTATGGTCTTTATAGCTAAAAATGAGTAACAGGGGAAAAGTGGAAATTTTACTGTTAAATAAAGCATGCTGAAGGAATCATAGGGTACATTATAACTCACTATTTCTCTGAAGCCATAATTCATAAATTATGGCCACACGGTGTGGATGCAAAAGAAGATGAAATATGAAATATTTGAATTATGGAAGTATATGCCTTGGCAGGAGCGTTTGTGAGGATATGAAGATGCTACATTACATATAGTAGAAGCTCAGTAAAGATTTGGGAACAGCATTAGGAAAGAATAAAGTCTGTGTCCAGATGTGCATATTAATCTCTATGTGATTAAGGACAAGCCCCAGAAAAGAAAACCTCCCTGACTAGTGATGATAACCATGGTCAAGTAAGTAGTGCATTTCAGTTAATGATCAATGTGTTATTATTCTAATGAAAACGGTATGATGGCCCAAATACCTTGAATAGTAGCATACCATTGAAAATGAATTCTGAATTTTGTTGTCACTTTTTCATGCTAGTAAAATCTCTTTCCACTACACAATTACATTAAGAAGTACAGATAACAGCCTCAGAGTTCTGGACATACAATACATTTGACTAGGTAGAAAAGACTGAGTAGATTGCAAAGGCATTGGTCCTGTCACCTCTTTCTACCCTGATTTACTTTTGGGATTATAAAAAAATGGTACAATATTTTGGTGTCAAAGAAAAAAACATCAAACCAAAGTCCAGGTTTTTACGGAATTCCTATCTCAAATAATTTTCCTCATTAGCTAGTCCTTTTTCTGAACTGTTTCTTTTAAACTCACTATTTGTCATTTAAGCTTCAGACTACACTGTGAGTACTCTTCACATCGAATTAGAAATTTGGCATTAACAAAATACTCTGGTTGAGTTGGCGGAAGAGATACAAAACACATCCCTTTGTTGCCAATAAACTTGGATTTTCTTTTTATCTACAGCAAATGCAGAGAAGGAAGGTTCATTTATGGTGAGCAATAACTGGGATACTACAGTAAAGCACCTGGAACAGTGCCTGGCACATGGTAAACGTTCAAGGAATAAGAAGCGATACAAAGAAGGAATTAGGAAATGATGATACTATCATAAGACACAAGATTGTGAATTTGCCAACAAGTAGATATCCTTGAGCATTAAGGTAACAACCGGCAACACCTCTCCCATTCTCTTTTGCTTATGGGAAACAATGACTCACTCTCCACTTTGTAATATTTTCATTACCTCCTTTTCAGGGATGAATAAAACTACACGATATTTGGGTGTCAAAAGAAAAAAAGAGAGAGATAGACCCTAGTCTGTATGAAATTATTTCAAGGCATGTTAAATACTAGTCCACATAGGAATCTTTATTTCTCCTTGCCTAATGAGTATCTCTTAGAATCATATGATTTCTCATACTGCATTAGGTCTATATGAAAGCAGGATTGTTAGAGAATGTAGTTAGAGACCCAAGAGTTTTAACCCAACTCTGCCAATAATTGTATCAGTACCTGGAAAAAGTAAAACACAATTTTGGGTTTTTTTCCGTTATGGAACCAAGTCATGGCAATAATGGCATTATGATGAACATGTGCATATTAATCTCTATGCAATTAAAGACAACACTCAGAAAAGACGTTGCTATCTAAAGGGCTTTAAATATGCCAAACTACTTCTAGGAAAGGAGTAAAACCAACACTTACCCTCCACACAGTAGTTTTTCACCTTATGCACTGCCCTGCTGTGGCCCCACCCTAGTGGATTGTAAACCCCTCGAGGGCAAGGCTTAGTCCATAGCATTTTTACAAATGCTGAAGTATCTAGCACAGACTCTGATGCATAGGCGCTCAATACCACACAGCTGAGGTAAACTGATATGGCTGGCGGAGGCACTGAAGTGTGAGGTCAGAGCTTTGAAGAGCTGTGTGTCAGACAGTGTGCAGGAGAGGTGAATCTGCAAGTGTATAATTAACAACTCAGTGGCTGCTGATGAGAAAGAGAATTTGATACTACACAGCACCGAACACAACTTAACAAGCAGCAACCCATGTAAGGGAACCTAATACTCGACACATTGTGGAGAGGAAAATCCTGCCAGGCAGTGAGGTGTAAGGGAATCTAATCTGCTGTGAATGGAAGGCAGCCTAATAGGGTTTGATGTGATTGGAAATCCAATGTACTGGAGGAGAAGGAAACCCAATACAGAATAGTAGTGAAGAGGGAATAAGCACTGGTGATTAACCAGACTGGTCACTGGAAGTTTTCTTTTGTTCCAAAAACACAAAACCAAGCCGGATAAGTATTCAGCCCAGGATTTCAACTCTATTGAAAAAGGGCAGAAATGACCCTGACTATACAAACACTTTTCTTAAGTTGTTCATTTATACCACACAAACCAAGAAGTAGCCTGGGCCCAACTCCCAACCCTGCTCCCATCATACAGAAGCCATCCAAGGGAGAGCAAGCTGGCAGCACCACTTGCTCCATCAAAAACAGTTACTGTGTTAAATGTCCTTTTTGTTTAGAGTATTAGTGTTTTGCTGGCATGAAAAGTAATAATGCTTCTATTAGCTTCTCAGGCTAACGTGCAATCTGCCCACGTGCATCTTTGAGACCAGGGGGGCACCCCAGAGTCCCAAAGGGAAAGCTGAGAAGTATTTTATTGGGAAATCATTCTGCTTTTTAAATAACCTATTCTTCAATACAGCTTTTTTCCAAGCTTGCTAACGGTAAGGAAATTTACATGAAAAATGGCCTTTAGGAGCTATCACTATTATTTATGAGGAGCTATAACTGTGCCTGATGTTTTACAATAGGCAGAATATGCTAAACTAAACCTTGCCCTGTTCTTCATGTGTAGTTGTTATGAGACTAGTTGGTTCTACAGCTCCCTGCACTTGTACTAACGTACTAAGCAGTCTGACCACCACCAGCCAAGCAATTCTCTCTGTCACCAGAATCGTTTGAGCAAACTGGAACAAAAGTCAGGTTAAGACATCACAACGAGATTGGCATTAGGGGCAGATGAATGCGAAGTGTGTGGGCTTTTGTCAGAAGGCTGTCCTAAGCTGCACACCTCCTCGCTCCCTGCAGCTGGGCCCTGGATGTCTACTCTGATTATGTCATTGACACAAACAAGTTTCCACTTTTGTCAGCACTGCCATGCCAAAACATCTTTGAAGTTTAAACTAGTGCTCCTCTGCCTCTCACACATCATACCCAGAACTGTCACAAACATACATGGATTGCTCTTTGCAGCCAGTGATGAGAGGAGGCAGACAGACCGCAGCTGGATTCTCTGACCTTGGGCAGAGTGAAGAAAGCACACAGTTAAGAGGGGACAATCCTCCCTGGATTTCAGCAAGGGGCAAATTCGATGAAAAAGTCAGATTGGAGAAGAAGATGAATCTCCCCCTGGCCACATCATCCTCATTATGTGGACATGTCAGGAAGTGGGGCAGCTGCCATCAGGACAACAGCCTGGGGAAAGCAGAGAAGAGAAGCCCAGACTGTCTGCTTTGCTATTAGCAAAACGAGTCCTTCCCATACGAGTCACGTAGGGTGCCAGAAACTCTGAAATTTCTCTCTCTCTCTCTCTCTCTCTCTCTCTCTCTCTCTCTCTCTCTCTCTCTCTCCACACACACACACCAGATCTCAAGAAAGCAATTCTTTTTTCTTTTTTATCTAGATACTAGCTTTTGCCCACCTTT
>CAUYON010170584.1:0-17716 GCA_963573935.1 Arctocebus calabarensis
CTGGGAAGGTTGATGCCTCTTTCCCCGCCTTGCCCCTCTTTCGCACCCAGTCTCTGGTAACCCTGCAGAGCTGTGATCCAGTTCCCTCCAATGAGCAGATGCTCTAGAGGTTTGCACCTGCCTAGGTCACATGGGTCTCTGTGGCTCCTCAGTCAGTCCACTGGTTGTGTCGGTGTTGGCAGGGGGGGAGGTGAGGCCTAACAACCTGGGTACTTGATGGGGGCTATGGTGATTCACTCAGTTCCAGCCCTGTCCCTGATTGATGTAAAGTAGATAAAAAAGCTGGTAGAACAGAACAAGTTTGCAGCATTTCTGCCCTGTGGAGGAGACACTGAGCTGCTAATAGTCCTGACTTAATCTGCGAGCTTCAGCCCTTTGTCTCTGCTGTCATCTCCTGAGGGCCAGGTGTGAGCGAAATTTAGCAAAGCCAGCCGGCTGGGCCAGCAGCTTTTTGGCTTACTCTCTCACCGCTCCCAAGCCAGGAGAATGGCACAGACCAGCGGCAACCCACGCCCTGTCCACACCCCTCGGGAAAGTGTTCAAGAATCTGCACTCCATGGGGGAGAGACCCCAAAACCTCAGGGTGAGAGTGGAGGGGAGTGCTGGGAGTTCCAATTTGCAGGTAGAGAATATATGCAGTTTTATACAGCTTTGTGCCTGGCAGGAGAGTGCCACAGCACAGGGAAAGGAGGTCCGGTTTTTAGAGGGTCTCTCCCATGGGGTGCAGTGGAAGGACATCTGAACTCTGCTCGCTTGTCTGTATGGAGGTATGGTGTATACTGCAAGCTGTTCTCTTGGGGGAGGGGACTCCCGTCCGCTTGGTGATGTGCTTTGTACCTGTTATTTGTATTCTTGGGGTCACAGGTGCTCCAGCAGGGTTGATGTGCGTTCCTCAACCTTGTCTCTTGGCTCAGCTCCAAACCATTGGCTTTCTCACTAAATTTCTGTCCTTTACCTCTCCTTCTGGACAGGAGCGTCTGCAGAAAGCAGGCTACAGACCGCCATCTTGGCTCCTCCCTACCCAACACATTCTATGAAGCAAACATCACCTTGAACCCTTAACCAGGAAAACACCCAAAAAGAAAATAAATTTATAGACCAATATCACCAATGAATATTGATGAAAAAATATTCAATAAGATCCTAGCAAACAGAACCCAACAACACATCAAACAAATTATAAACCATGACCAAGTGGGCTTTATCCCAGTGTCTCAAGGCTGATTCAATATATGCAAATCCATAAATGTAATTAAGCACATAAACAAATTAAAAAATAAAGACCACATGATTCTCTCAATTGATGCAGAAAAAGCTTTTGATAATATCCAGCATCCCTTCATAATCAGAACTCTTAAAAAATGGTATAGAAGGAACATTTCTTAAATTAATAGAGGCCAACTACTGCAAACACACAGCCAATATCGTATTGAATGGAGTTAAATTGAAGTCTTTACCACTTAGACCAGGAACCAGGCAAGGTTGCCAATTATCTCCATTGCTCTTTGACATTGTAATGGAAATTTTAACCATTGCAATTAGGGAAGAAAAGGCAATAAAGGGTATTCACATAGGGTCAGAAGACATCAAACGTTCATTCTTTGCAGATGATATGAGTGTATACCTGGAAAATACCAGGATATCTACTACAAAATTTTAGAAATGATCAAGGAATATAGCAGTGTATCAGGGTACAAAATCAACACTCATAAATCTGTAGTCTTTATATATAACAAAAATAGCCAAGCCAAAAAAACAGTCTAGGACTCTATTCCTTTCAAAGTGGTGCCAAAGAAGATAAAATATTTGGGAGTTTACCTAACAAAGGACATTAAAGAACTCTATAAATAGAACTATGAAACTCTAAGAAAATAAATAGTTGAAGATGTTAACAAATGGAAACACATACCATGCTCATTCTCATGAAAAATCAATTGTTAAAATGTCCGTACTACCCAAAGCAATATACGATTTTAATGCAGTTAATATTAAAGCTCCATTGTCATATTTTAAAGATCACAAAAAAATAATACTTTGTTTTATATGGAATCAGATAAAAACCTCAAATAGCCAAGACATAACTTGGAAATAGAAACAAAGTAGGAGGAATAATGCTACCAGATCTGAGACTCTACTATAAATAAATAGTGATCAAAACAGCATGGTAACAGTGAACAAAAACAGAGAGGTAGATGTATGGAACAAAATGGAGAACCAAGAGATGAACCAAGCTACTTACTGTTATTTGACCCTTGACAAGCCAATTAAAAACATTCAGTGGGGAAAAGACTCCCTATTTAACAAATGGTCCTGGCTCTCTTATCAGGCATAAAACTGAACATCAACTCTACACAAAATTCTGAACTCCCACAACTCCACTCCACTCTCTCTCCAAGGTTTGGAGGCCTGTCCCTTATGGAGTCTAGGCTCTTGGGTGTTTTCTCAATGGATGTTAATGGAGCTTGGGCTGTTTCAGGTCTATGCTGGTTCTGTGGCATGAGTGTGGAGCAGGGACCGTGAAGCCAGGGAGCCATATGGAAGAAGGCAGTTCCCTATGGCACAATGCAGCAGCAGCAGTGGCAGGAACAATAGGGCTCACACCCTTGAGGATAATTTGGAGGAACACTTCACCCCTCCCTTAGTAACCAGAGGGAGCTGGGGCCTCCAATCGTGTAGCAGGAACTTGTAGAACAGATCTGGGATGGAAACACAGGCCTCATGAGCAAAGGGTATGCCTGAGTTTTAAACTGCAGGGGAGGGGTACTGCAGGGATGGAGAATAGAATCCTAGGATGCACAGAGGTGGCATAACCCCCAGGTTGTAGCTGAGTCAGAATTGCTGCTTTTGTGAGCCAAAGATGTAACCGGCCCAAAGAGGAGCATAGCAGGGAGAAAAGCATATGTGGCAGCAGCACCAACCCAGGTAGAAGTAGAAACTGAGAGCCATTTGTGAGCTCTAACTGCACCTACCCCAAGACAGAGTTCAGCAAAGCCTGAGATGCCAGCCCTGTGAATTTTGGCACTGTGGCAGTGACACATGTTGGAGCTCAGTTACATTTTCTGTGTATTAAAACAACACCCATCCTACAAGGGAGTATAGATGGAACACAAATGCAAATTCTGCAAGAATATTATTGGCAGCAACTTCAATCTGGGTAAGGGCTACAATGGAGTGAATCTCCCCAGCTTCCATTAAGCACCCAAGGTTGTCAGGCTGAAGCTCCCCCTGCTGACTGTTGGCAGAGTGTGAGTGGCCTGGCCAAGAAGACATAGATATCCCTGTGAGTCAGTTGCCAACATCTGGAGCATCTGCTTATTATAGGGAACTGGGTCACAACCCTGAGTGGCATTTAGTGACTTGATGTGAAAGAGGTGCAAGGTGGATCAGGACACATCATCCTTCCCAGACTAATTCATTTACTATGTGGGCCCTTTAGACTCCACATAGCACTGGAGCAAGTCATAATCCTATCAGCTGACACCTGATACCTAGTGGATGGAGACATTTTCAACCCTTCAACTTGAGACTGTCTTCTGACTGGGACAATCGATTTGGAACTCTGGACATGGGCCAATCACCTGAGGACCATCCAAGGTGGAACCCTGTTTGTGTTGTTGTGGGAAGATTTGATTTTCCTTTTCTAGTTTTTGCCTGTGTGGAGTGGGTTGTCTTAGTTGTTGTTGTTTCTCCACAGGTGAGACTTCAAGCAAGAGTTGCTGATTCACTAGGATTGGACAGAGATGAGATGAAAACAAGACATTGCTACTAAGCTCCACCACACCAAGCATGTACCCAGAGTCTCAGGCCCTAGTATTGTGCAGGACCTTTGCAAAGCTCTAAGGGAAAAGCTGCAGTCACCAGTCCCAACTCTTGGGCAAAGAGCTCATTAATCACTACCCCAGGATCCCTCAACCCAATTTCACCTAATCAGCTCAGCTAGCCAAATGGTGAAAAAATATCTTGGAGTGACATCAGTGGAAAATCTCAGCCACCATGAATCATCTGAGTAGATCAACTCCCCCAAGGAACAACAAGGTGGACACGCCAGAGGATCCCATTCATAAACAAATGGTCGCGATGTCAGAAATCAAATTCAGAATTTGGATGGAAAATATGATTAATAGAATGGAGGTAAAGTTGGAATTAGAAATTAAAGGAACATTTCAAAGATTGTTTCAAGAATTCAATGAATTCAAAGACATAATCACCAAATATTTTGACACATTGAGACAACAATATGCAGCCCTCAGAGATCTGAGAAATACAGTAGAATATCTCAGTAACAGAATGGAGCAGGTAGAAGAAAGGATCTTTTTCATCAAAGAAAAAGCTTTTGAATGCTCCCCAAAACTCAAAATGGAAGATAAATGAAGAGCAAAAACAGTTCACTCTCTCAGAGAGTTCTGGGACAATTTGAAGAAAATTAATATTCACCGTATAGGAAATGAAACCAACGAGTTTGATTCATTTGGCTCAGAAGCTCTACTTGAAGAGATAATTGAGGATAACTTCCCAAACATGGCAGGATATTCAGAAATCCACATAGCAGACATTTTCAGAAGCCCAGCATGACTCAACTTAAATAAAGCATCTCCAAAACACATTATAGTTAACCTCGCCAAAGTTAATAGGAAGAAGAAAATTCTTTAAGTAGCTTGACATAAGAAAAGAATAACCTACAAGGGGAAGAATATTATAATGACGGCAGATCTCTCTGATGACATTGTCAGGATAGAAGAGGGTGGTTTCATGACATGTAACCTCTTAAAACAAAATAACTTTCAATCCAGAATTCTGTATATAGCTAAAAGATACTTTATTTATGATGGAAAAATTAAATACTTTGATGAAATTCACAAGTGGAAGAAATTTCTATAACATAATCAGTTCTACAAGACATTTTCAGACATATTCTCCTTAAACACCACCATAATCCTCTACCACCAAATAAACTCATTCAGAAACTTTTGATCACATTCCAACTTCTATAGTGGCGAAGGGATTAAAAACATCTTGTGGATTTTCAAAAAAGTCAATACCCAAAATACTACCAGGCTTATCAACATTCTCAATTAATGTAAATGCTTAAATTGTCCTCCAAAGAGGCCAAGGTTGGATCACTAGATTAAAAGAATCTTAGGCCACATATGTGCTGTGTACAAGAATCTCATCATGCATTACAAGATATATATATATATAGACTCAGCATGAAGGAATGGCCATCTATAATTCGGGCAAATGGCAATCAGAAAAAATCAGGTATTGAAATTTTATTCACAGATACAATGAGCTTTATACCAATACAAGTAAGGAAAGATAAGGATGGTAACTTCATATTTGGTGAGGGTAACACTCAATATGATGAGATTTCAATTATAAAAATTTATGCACCCAAGGAGAATGCACTTCAATTTATAAGAAAGACTCAAACAGACATGAGTAACTTGATTTCCTCCAGCACTGTAATAATTGGAGATCTTTATATCTCTTTGGCAGTGTTGGATAGATCCTCCAATAAGAAACTAAGCAAAGGGCGGTGCCTTGTTGCTCAGTGGGTAGAGTAACAGCCCCACATACTGAGGATGGCACATTCAAACACAGCCTCCACTGAATTGCAACAACAAAAAAATAGCCAGGCATTGTGGTGGGCACCTTTTTTCACAGCTACTAGGGAGGCTGAGGCAAGAGAATCACCTAAGCCCAAGGGCTGGAGGTAATCTAGAGCTATGATTCCATGGCATCCTATCAAGGGTGAAAAACTGAGACTCTTTCTCTAAAAAATAAATAGAAAAAAATATTTCTTGCATCTTTTAGGACCATGATGGAATACAAGGTGAACTCACTAAAAGCATGAATCTTCATTCTCATATAAAAACATGGAAATATAATAAACTTATGCTGAATGATAGCTGGGTCATGGGTGAGATTGAAAAGGAAATTACCATATTTCTGAACAAAATGATAATGAAGACATTAATTACCAGAACCACTGGGATAGCACAAAGGCGGTCAGTCATAAGAGGGAAATTTATAGTATTCCAAGCCTTCCTTAAGGGAACAGAAAGAGAGGAAGTTAACAATTGAATGTGATATCTCAAACAACTGAAAGAGGAAGAACATTCCAATCCCAAACCCCACATAAGAAAATGAATAACCAAAATTAAAGCAGAATTAAATTAAATTGAAAACAAAAGCATTATAAAACAGGCCAACAAATAAAACAGTTGGTTTCATGAAAAGGTCAATAAAATCGAAATACATTGGCAAACCTAACAAGGATAAAAAGAGTAAAATCTCTAATTTCATCAGTCACAGATGACAAAGACAAAATAAGAACATACTGCTCAGAAATTCAAAAAATCCTCAATAAATACTACAAGAAACTCTATTTTCAGAAATATGAAAATCTGAAGGAAATAAATCAATACTTGGAAGCATTCCACCTTCCTAGACTTAGCCAGGAGGTGGAAATGTTGAACAGGCCTAAGTCAAGCTTTGAAATAGCAGAAGCTATATAAAATCTCCCCAAAATGAAAAAGCTCAGAAACAGATGGTTTCACACCACAATTCTGCCAAACCTTTAAAAAGGAACTATTACCTATATTCCTTAATCATTTCCAAAATATACAAAAAGAATGAATACTACCCAACACATTCTATGAAGCAAACATCACCTTGATTCCCAAACCAGGAAAAGACCCAATAAGAAAAGAAAATTATAGACCAATATCTATGAATATTGATGCAAAAATATTCAAGAAGATCCTAGCAAACAGAATCCAGCAACACATCAAAAAAAGAAAATTATACACCATGTGGGTTTTATCCCAGGGTCTCAATGCTTATTTGTTCAATATACATAAATCTATAAATCTAATTCATCAAATTAAGAAAACAGAAAACAAAGACCATGGATTCTGTAGATTCATGCAGAAAAGGCCTTTGAAAATATTCCACATTCTTTCATGAGCAGAAGAGTTAAGAAAATAGGTATAGAGCGATGCCTATGGCTCAAAGGCTTAGGGTGCCAGCTCCATGTACCAGAGGTGGTGGGATCAAACCCAGCCCTGTTCAAAAACTGCAAAAAAAAAGGAAAGAAAGGAAAAGAAATAAAAGAATAAGAAATTAGTTACAGAAGGGATATTTATTAAACTGGCTTAAACTTGTAGAGGTCATCTACAGCAAATTCACTGCCAATATCGTATTGAATAGAGTTAAATTAAAGTTATTTCCTCTCATATCAGGAACAAGGCAAGGTTTCACATTGTCTCCAATGTTTTTTAACTTTGTAATGGAAGTCTTAGCCATCACAAGCAGGCAAGAAAAGGTGATCAAGTGTATCCATATAGGATCAGAGGAGATCAAACTTGCACTCTACACAGATAATATGATTGTATATCTGGAAAAACCCTGGGATTCAACTACAAAACTCTTAGAAGTGATTGAGGAATACAGCATGGTTTCAGATTGTAAAATCAGTGTTCACAAATCTATAGTCTTTATATATACCAACAATAGTCAAGCTGAAAAAACAGACAAGGACTCTATTCCTTCTATACTAGTGTAAAAGAAGCTGAAAAATTTGGGAGTTTACCTAACAAAGAATGTGAAATGTTTCTGTAAAGAAAACTATGAAACTCTAAGAAAAGAAATAGCCAAAGAAGTTAACAAATGGAAAAACATACCAAGATCATGAGTAGGAAGAATCAACATTGTCAAAATGTCCAGACTACCCAAAGAAATGTACAATTTTAACGCAATCCCTATTATAGCAACACTGTCATACTTTATAGATCTCATAAAAATAATACTTCATTTTATATGGAAACACAAAAAACCTCAAATAGCCAAAACATTAGTCAAAAATAAAAATGAATTAGGCGGAATCCAGCTACCAGACCTCAGAATATATTATAAATTGACAGTGATCAAAACAGCATGGTATTGGCATAAAACCAGAGAGGTAGACGGATGGAACAGAGAACCAATAGATGAACCAATCTACTTAACATCATTTGATCTTCGATAAGCCAATTAAAACCATTCAGTGAGGAAAAGACTCCTTTTTGACAAATTGTGCTGGCTGAACTGGCTGGTGACCTGTAGAAGAATGAAACTGGACCCACACATTCACTATTAATTATGATAGACTATCACTGGACTATAATTTAAAGTTAAAACATGAAACTACAAAAATGCTAGAAGAAAGTGCAGGGAATACACTTGAAGAATTCAGCCTGTTTGAATATTTTGTGAGAAGGACCCATCAGGCAATTGAAGCAACACCAAAAATACATTACTGGGATATGATAAAACTAAAAAAACTTCTGAGCAGTGAAGAACACAATAAATAAAGGAAACAGACAGCCCTCAGAATGGGAGAAGATATTTGCAGGTTGTGTCTCCAACAAAAGTTTAATAGAATCCACAGAGAACTCAAACATATTAGAAAGAAAAGAACAAGTGATCCCATCTCAGTGTCAGCAAGGGACTTGAAGAGGAACCTCCCTGCAGAAGACAGGTGCATGGCCTACAGACACATTGAAAAATGCACTGCATCCTTAATCATCAGAGAAATGCAAATCAAAACCACTTTGAGATATCATCTAACTCCAGTAAATTTAGTCCACATCACAAATCCCAAAACCATAGATGCTGGCTTGGATGTGGAAGAAAAGGGAAGATTTTTCACTGCTAGTTGGAATGCAAACTACTACGTTCCTTTTAAAAAGATGTTTGCTGACCACCTAGGGATCTAATAGTAGACCTACTATTTGATCATTCAATTCCTCTATTAGGTATATATCCAGAGGACCAAACATCACATTATAACAAATATATTTGCACCAGAATGTTTATTGCAGTCCAATCTATAAGTGTTAAGTCATGGAAGAAAACAAAGTGTTCATTGAACTATGAATGGACTAATAAATTGTGGTATATATACAACATGGAATATTATGAATCCCTAAAAAAGATGGAGACTTTAACTCTTTCATGTTTACATGGCTGTAGCTGGAATATGTTCTCTGGAGTAGCTGGAACTAAAGGCAAGGGACACAACAGTTGACTACCTTTTCCATTTCAGTAGAAACTACTACTGATTGGGTGGGAAATTGGGACTGAGGGTGCCTTGGTCTTGTTCAGCCTTGTCTCCAACATGTGGGCTCAGGGGATCAGCCCACCTTGCTTTCCCAGAGCATCCAAATATGGTAGCCATGCATGAAAGAAGTCATGGAACTCAAATTAAGAAATGACCTCATCAGGGGTTTTGAGGAGTGTCCAATCCTCAGGTCCCAGTGACACATAGAAATTACATCAGGACTGTTTTCAATATCTGTGGTGGAGATATCACCAAAAGTATGCACGAATCTCTTTTTGCTAATCAGGTTTCATTATTGATTATGTATTGAACTTGTGACCTAATAAATCTCTTCTCCTTCCTATGTGTCCAAGAAGCCAAAAGTGTGGACACCTGACGTGGATGTCAGTATCGTTGGAACTTTCCAGATAGGTTAATATTTCCCATAATCCTCATAAAAGGCTGCAGGTATCGAGGACACTACTGGAAACATTGTCTAACCAGATTTTGAGAGAGCACCTTCAATGAGACACCTATGTTCAAAAACAAGCCTATTCTAGAGAAAGGAATAAAATATCATGAAAAATAGAACGGAGAATTGTGTGACATAACTGTCATGTTTGTAAAATCACTATCTGATCTATGGGCTCCTGTTCTTGGTCTTTAACATCACAGGGCAGCACTATGTATAAACCACACTCTTCCACATGCTTACAAATCCATGGCTTGAAAAGGAAAGGGAGGGTTGTTGCACTCCCTTGGTCACAGATACAAACTGTAGGAAGCAGGAATTTAGTGTGCAGAAAAGAACCCCACTGTTTTGTAGCAGTTTGAACCCAACAACAAACCTGGACATCCACTACACATGCATAGCAGGAATAAGGTTATGCTTAAAGATGGTAACCCAGGGCAACACCCATTGTGATGTCATCCACAATGACCATGTAGTGACTTCACCTTGTAATGTCCTAGGATCCAGTCTTCTGGTCAAAGATATGAAGTGGCATTTTTTGCTCACTTCAACTGGTGTCCTTCAAGTGTTTGAACCAAGATAGTTCTTAGTACTCCATCCACATACAGAGAAGTGATCTTCCATTTGTACCTTATAGATTATATTAACAGCTGACATTCCTGTCACGAGGGTCACACAACAGTTGAGAATTTTGTACAAGAATGTTACTCAAGGTAGATCACAGCTGCAAAATTGCATGGAATCACTTAAGTAGGATGGCATTTGTTTTTCTTTTTTTTTTCTTTCTTACAGAATTTCATTTTGTCACACTCAGCAGAGTGCCATGGCGTAACACAGTTCACAGCAACCTCCAACTACTGTGCATAGGCAATTATTGTGCCTCAATCTACCAAGTAGCTTGAACTAGAAGCTCCTGCTAAAACATACAGCTATATTTTGTTGCAGCTTGACCAGGGCCAGCTTCAAACTCAGCACACTTGCTATCTGGGCTCAGTGCCCTACCCACTGAGCTATAGGCATGGCCCTTGGGACTCTATTTCAGTACTTGCCTGACACCTACCCAAAAACATCCATTTGAGAGAAGATTAAAAATTTACTTTGCCTGGCTACAGCCTCAATTTGGTCAGAGCTTCACAGGTCTTAAGCATGTCTACTTTGTTTGAACCATCAAGGTAATTCTGGTCTTTTTAGATGATGAAAATGTTGATTGGTTTGTTGGTTTGTATGTGTATTTTTGAGATACAATTTATGTATGTGTCCCAGGTTAGTCTTTTGTGACCTCAGCCTAGATCAAAGCAACCTCAAACTCAAGGATTAGGGCAATACTACTGCCTGAGGTTCCCATGTGTCTAGGACCACAGGTGCCTGTCACAATGCTTAGATAATTTTTCACTTTTCAGTAGAGACAGGTATGGCACTTGTTAAATTCATGCTCAAAACTCCCCTCTTTCAAGAACTCCACTAATTTCAGCATTCCAGAGGGCTGAGTTATGGGTGGAAGCTTTCAAGCTTGGTCATTTTATCTTTGTTTCCCTCCTTCCCTCCCTTTCTTCACTACTTCTCACCTTATCCTTCCTTCCTCCAATTCTCTCCACTTATTCACCATCTCTCTCCATTGTTTGGTTTCCTTAATTCATTTTTTGCCCTCTATCTCTTTCATGTAACCCTTAAGGGAAAATTCTCTTATAAGAAACAAACAAGGTTTACAAGTGATCCCTGAATGTGTAGTCTTGAACTCTATACTTGAAATGGGTGACTTTTGAAGTGTGTAAATTATATCTGAAATAAACATATTTTTTTTAAATCTATGGGCTGTTACCTACGAGGAAAATAGAGAAAAACCTTCACCAAAACTTATGCATAGATGAGCACCATAGCTCACACCTATAATCGCTGCAATTCCAGAGGCTGAGACAGAAACATCACTGGAAGCTAAGAGGTTTCAGACTAGAATGAGTAACATAGTAAGAACTCCCTTGTCAAAGAAATAAGTGCATGCAAAACTTCCCTAGGTTAGTGGCATGGGCCTCTACTCTCAGCTACTTAGAAGCATAAAGTCAGGAGGATCATTCGAGGGTAGAAACTTGCATTGCCTTGAGCTATTATGCTAGTAATGTATTTTTCTGGGGCAAAGAGGAAATGCAGTATCCAGTCCATAAGAGCTATACTATATAGGTGCAGGAGAAGTCTAGTACCATATAAAATATTTTATACATGTATCCCAAATGGGATTTACTATGATTGCCAGTCTAGTTCAATATGGGAAAATAAACTAATAGAACACACTACCTTAATAGAATCAATAAGAAAAACCATATGGAGACATAACCTCTTTTATGTTTACATAGATGGAGCTGGAAAATATTATTTTTAGTAAAGTATCTCAGGAATGGAAAAAAAAATATCCGATGTACTCAGCACGACTGTGAAACCAATTTATAATCACTCACACTTGCATATGGGAAATGAAACACAACCATACCCTTGGATGAAGGGAGGAAAGGGAGGGAGAGGGGAAAGGAGGTAGGTGGGTTGATACAGGGAGGGTTAATAGGAGGACAACAGCTATGGGCCATATTTCAAGGACAAGTTGGATCTATCAGGTGTAGAAGATGAATGTCTTATCGCTGTAATTGGGTAAATGAGGTGAAAGCTATGTTGATTAGTACCTTGTAAGGACTCCAATTTGTATAACTAATCAACATATCTAATCCCATAATGGCATAAATGTATGTACAATCTATGTACAATTGACTTAATAAAAAAAAAAAGAAGAAAAACCATACAGTTGCCTCAAGAGACACAGAAAAGGCTTTTGACAGAGGCAACATATCTTGTTGATAAAAGTTTTTTTTGAAACCTTAGATTAGAAGAGAACATCTTCAGGACTACTTAGGGCATTTACAGATGATTGGATACATATAAAGTGCAATATGCACATGATGGAATAGTTTTCAACAATCAAAAGGAAGAAAGTTAACATTTATCTGACAATAAGAATGGACTTTAAAATAAATATGAGAAGGGAATAAGGCCACTTAAAAACGACCACATAGCAGAAGAATGAACTCAGAAGAAAACATCCAGACAAGGCCAATTGTCTGCTAGAAGTAGGGAGCCAGTGTTGGAGGGTAGTGTGCGGAAGATGAAAGTAAATGCTGGTATGTTTTGACATTCTCTGTGTGGGGAAGAAGAAAAAGTCCTACAACTAGATTGTGATCATAGATGGACAATTCTGTGACTATACTAAGAAACACAGAATTATACGCTTTCAAAGGGTGAACTAATTATTTCAGTGAAGCAATTTGATGAAGTTTTACAAAACTTAGAGTGCTCAAAAGGCTCACAGCATAAGAACTACCCATATAGTGAGAGTAAGTGAAAGACAGTCAACCCTATGTCCATGCTCACAAACAGGTTACCATGAAATAACATGGAAGACACATTGTTCCTTCCTACTGAAGTTGTGATTTTCTTTGTCCTTTAGACAGACTGACTCCTTTCCCCTGGGTAGAGTGTTGTGACTTCTTCATAGCTCACTGCAATCTTCAACCACTGGGCTCAACAGAGCTTATTGCCTCTGCCTCCTGAGCATCTTTGAGTCCAGGTGACCACCGCAGTTCCCAGTTACTTTGAATCACCCACTTCTGCCTTCCAGAGTGTAAGGATTTCAGATGTGATCCACCACTCCAGGACTCGAAGTTGGGATATTTTTCAAATTATGGATTGTTGTCAGCGGTAGGGCTTCATGCCTGCCATCTTGGCACTTTGGGAGGCACAGTAAGTTGTATTGTCTGATTTTCTGAATTGAAAACCAGTCTGAGCACTAATGAGATTCCTATCTCTGAAGAATTAAAAGTGGCCAGATGTAATGCAAGCACTGTATTCCCAGCTGAGGGAATTGGTTTGCTTAATGACAACAATTGAAGATTACTGTGAACTATGGTATCAGGACACTCAACTAAGGGCAACAAAATGAGACTTTGTCCTAATACATAAATGGGGAAAATCATTGGTAGGGAACTTACCCCTCATTATTATCTTTAACCATGTATCTAAAGTTAAAATTTTACCCCTAGATTAGATGTCAACTAGAGAAATTTTTCTCTCATAGGGAAATTGTGTTCTTGAAGCCTGTATTAGTCAAGCCTTTGGATTTTAAGTAGCTCTAACCCTTTGATATCCTTGATTATTGTAGTCACTCTAAACTGCCACACAGTGAATTCTTGACTCCAATCAGGCTTTTCAGGTTACCCTAAAATATCCAGAGTACAAAATCCACCCCTTCTATTGGGGTCATTCAATCAGGTCCAATATTCCCTTACTCCAATCAGTCAGATGTCAAGGAACAGACAATTCTGGAAAACCCCTACCAATCAGATAAACCAGCAATATCCTAATGAATCAATCTCAAACCCACTTGTCCTGCATCATTCCCCCCCACGGGGACCACAATAAATATCCAGTTTTATGTAGTTCCATATTCCATCTACCTACTGACCTCTCCTTGTAATTTGCTCTTGGAAAGTGTGTCTAGTATATTTTCTTTCTTTCCTTCTTTTATTATTTTTAATGAGACAGACCCTCACTGTGTTGTCCAGGCTAGAGTGTCATGGCCGCAGACATGTTGGCAAAATCCAACTCTTGAGTTGAAGGGATCCTATGCTTCAGCCTCTGGAGTAGTGGGAACTAAAGACAAGGAACACAAAGCTTGACTACATGTTCTATTTCAGTAGGAACAGGATGGGAGATCAGCGCAGAGGATGTCTTGCTGTTGCTCAGCCTTCCCTCCAATATGTGAGCTTACAGGCTCAACCCACCTTGGCCTCCCAGGGCATTCAAATATTGTAGTCATGCCTTGCAAAATCATTGAACTCTACTTAAGAAATGACCTTATCAGGAGCTTTTAGGAGGCCTAATCCTCAGGCCCTGGTTTCACATAGGGAATATGTCAGGACTATTTTTCATTTCAGTCATGGCAAATATCACAACCATTATGCATAAATCTCTTTTTTGCTAATCAGGTTTCATCAGTGATTGTGTATTCATCGTGTGGCCCCAAAAACCTCTTCCACTTCCTATGTGGACAAGAAGTCAAAAGTTTGGACACACCTGGCCCAGACGTCAGGAATGAAGGAAATTTCCAGATAGGCTGATATTTCACATGATCATCATAAAAAACTGCAGGTATGGGGTACACTAATGTACATATTGCCTAACCAGATTTCAAGAGAGGACATTCAGTGTGACCCCTACAATCCCAAACAAGACTATTCTAAAGAAAGAAGTAAAATTTCACGAAAAGTACGAGTGAAAATTGTGTGATATACTTGTCAGTTCTGTGAAATCACTTTCTGAGATTTGGGCTCAGGTCTTTGGTCTATAACATCCCAGGGCAGCACTAGGTATAAACCACAGTCTTCCACTTGGTTAACAATCCATGTCTTGAAAAGGAATGGAAGGGTTGTTGCAATCCCTTGGCCACAGATACAAACTAACTTTAGGAAGAAGGAATTGAGTGTGGAGAAAAGAACCATACTTTTTTGTTAGTTTGAACCCAATGACACACACAGACAGCCACTACACATGCTTATCAGGAATATGGTTAAGCATAAACACGGTAAACCAGGGCAACTCTCATTGTGACATCATCGATGGTGGTCATGTAGTGACTTCATCCTGTAATGTCCTAAGATCCAGGCTTCTGGTCAAAAATACTAAGTGGCCATTTCTGCTCACTTACCTGGTGTCCCTCAAGTCTTTGAACTGGGAATCTTCTAAGCTCTCCATCCACAGAAAGAGAAGTGATCTCCCATTTGTGCCTTATTGATTTTTTGGACGGTTGAGATTCCTGGCACTAGGCTGACAAAAATGTTGAAATTTTGTACAGCTGGGTGACTCAAGCTGCATAATTGCTGACAAAACTTCATTGAGTCATTTAAGTAGCATGCTATGTATTCTTTTTTTCTTCGAGACAGAGTTTAACTTTGTCTCACTCGGTAGAGGGCTGTGGCATCACAGCTCACAGTAACTTCCAACTCCCCTGCTTAGTCGATTTGTGTGCTTCATCGTCCTGAGTAGATTGAACTGCATACACCCGCTACAATACCCAGCCACTTTTTGTTGCACTTTGGCCAGGGATGGGTTTGAAATCACCACCCTCCTTTTATGGGCCAAGCGCCTTAAACACTGAGCCACAGTCACTGCCCTTGGGTCGCTATTTCAAGGACTTCTTTGACACCTACTCCAAAACATTCATTTGAGTGATGATTACAAATTTACTATGTCTGACTACAGCCTCCATTTGGTCATAGCTTCACAAGTCTTACACATGTCTCCTTTGCTTAAACAATCAACATAATTCTTGCCTTGTTAGATTATTGAAATGTTTGTTGGTTGGTTTATCGATTTATCTGTGCAAGGGTGTATGTATGGGTATCTTTGAAATATGCTTTCCATATGTGATCAAGGCTAGTCTTTACTGGCCTCAGCCTACATGATAGCAACCTCAAACTCCAGGATTCAGGTAAACCTCCTCGGTGAGACTCCCATGTTCCTGTGAATACTGGTACCTGTCACAATGTTTAGATAATTTTTCACTTTTTCTTAGAGTTAGGGTATGAAACTTACTCTCTCCATTCTCATCACCCCCTCATTCAAGAACTCCACTCATCTCAGCCTCCCAGAACCCTAGGATTACAGGTTTGAGACACCAAGTTTGGTCATTTTCTTTTTCCTTCCCTCCCCCCTTCCCTTCACCCTCCCTCAGTTTATCCTTCTACTCTCCAGTTCTTTCTCTCTCATTGGCTTGCTCTCTCCATTGTTTTCTTTCCTTCATTCCTTTATTTCCTCTATCTCTCCCTCTACACCTTAAGGGAATCTTATCTAATAAGAAACAAACAATATATACAAGTGATCCCTGAATGTGTAGTCTTGAACACTATACTTGAAATGGGTGAATTGTGGAGTATGTGAATTATACATGGATAGAGTGGTTATATTTTAATCTACATACTCTTGTAGTTTGAGTGAAATAGAGAAAAACCTTGACCAAAACACATATATCAAAGTAAGTTTAGAGGCCAATTCAGAAGGATTCTTAGAAGCTAAGGGTTTTAAGAGCAGAATGAATAACTTAGTTATTCATGTCCTAAACATAAGTGCAAATTTCCCCAGCAGTGGTGGCATGTGCATGCACTCTCTGCTGCTGAAAAGGATAATGTCCAGAGGATCAATTGAGCTTATCAGTTTCCATTTCCTTGAGCTATGATGCTACCAGTGTATTTTTCTGGGGCAAAGGGGGAAATGCAGTATGAAATCTGTGAGAGATATACTGCATAGGTGCAGGAAAAGTCTGATAGCATACAATATATTCTATACATGTATCCCAAAAGAGATTTACTACCAGATTTGTCAGTCTAGCTCAATATGGGAAAATCAACTAATATAACACACTACATTAATAGAATCAATAAGAAAAATCACACAGTCACCTCAAAAGACACAGAAAAGGTTTTGACAGAGGCAACATATCTTGTTGATAAGAAATTTTAAAAATCTTAGATGAGAAAGGAACATCTTCAGGACCACTAATGGGATGTGCAGGTGATTTGGATACATATAATGTGCTATATTTACACAATGGAATATTTTTCAACAGTCAAAAGGAATGAAGTACACATTTATGTTACAATAGAAATGAACCTTAAAATCATTATGGTAAGGGAACAAGACCAGGTATACAAGACCACACAGAGGATGACTGAACTCTGAAGAAAACATCAAAAGACAAATTAATCCAGGAAGTTTGATGCCTCCTTCCCCACTACTAAGTGTAGAGTATAAATGTCCTAACACAATAACTAAGTAAATGTGGTGAAGGCTATGTTAATCTGATTCATGAAAATATTTCAAATGGTATATAAAACTAGTACATTGTAACCATAATTACATTAATGTACATAGTTTTTTAATAAAAAAAAAACAATTATAGCACAGGAATACTGGGAAAGGGGAAAGGAAGGGGAGGGGAGGGGGAGGATGGGTGGAGGGAGGGCAATTAGTGGGAACACACCTACGGTGCATCTTAGCAGGGTACTGGTGAAACTTATTAAAGGTAGAGTATCAATGTCTTTATATAGTGATCAAGAAAATGCCATGAA
>CAUYON010170586.1:0-10615 GCA_963573935.1 Arctocebus calabarensis
TCACTGGATCAAAGATTTAAACTTAAGACATGAAACTATAAAAATATTAGAAGAAAGTGCAGGGAAAACTCTTGCAGGAATCGGCCTGGGTGAATTTTTATGAGGAGGACTCCCCAGGCAATTCAAGCAGTATCAAAAATACACTACTGGGACTTGATCAAACTAAAAAGTTTCTGCACTGCTAAGAACACAGTAAGTGTAGCAGGCACACAACCCTCAGAATGGGAGAAAATATTTGCAGGTTATGCCTAGGCAAAGGTTTAATAACCAGAATACACAGAGAACTCAAACGTATTAGCAACAAAAGGACAAGTGATCCCATCTCAGGGTGGGCAAAGCACTTGAAGAGAAACTTCTCTAAAGAAGACAGGTGCACAGCCTACAGACACATGAAAAACTGCTCACCATCCTTAATCATCAGGAAATCAAAACTACTTTGAGATATCGTCTAACTCCAGTAAGATTAGCCCACATAACAAAATCCCCAAACCAGAGATGCTGGTGTGGATGTGGAGAAAAGGGAACACTTCTACATTTCTGGTGGGAATGCAAACTAATACATTCCCTTTGGAAGGATGTTTGTAGAGTACTTAGAGATCTAAAAATAGATCTGCCTTTCGATCCTATAATTCATTTAGTAGGTATATATCCAGAAGACCAAAAATCACATCATAATAAAGATATATGTACCAGAATGTTTATTGCAGCCCAATTCATAATTGCTAAGTCGTGGAAGAAGCCCTGTGTCTATCGACCCATGAATGGATTAATAAATTGTGGTACATGTATACCATGGAATATTATGCAGCCTTAAAGAAAGATGGAAACTTTACCTCTTTCATGTTTACATGGATGGAGCTGGAACATATTCTTCTTAGCAAAGTATCTCAAGAATGAAAGAAAAAGTACCCAATGTACTCAGCCCTAATATGAAGCTAATTTACAGCTTTCATATGAAGGCTAAAACCTAATTATAGCACAAAAATACGAGGAAAAGAGCAAGGGAGGGGAGGGGAAGGGAAAGGGTAGGTGGAGGGAGGGCAATTTGTGGGATCACATCTACGGTGCATCTTAGAAGGACACTGGTGAAACTTACTAAATGTAGAATACCAATGTCTTCATATAGTGATTAAGAAAATGCCATGAAGACGATGTTTAACAGTTCGATGAAAATATTTCAGATTGTATATGAAGTCAGCACATTGTGCTCCATGATTGCACTAATGTACACAATTATGATTTAATAAAATTTAAAAAAAGAAAAGAAAAGAAAAACTCTGCTTTAAAGTAGTTTGTATAGGTTTTCTTCTCTGATCCAATGTGAGGTGTTTCTACAGTTTAACCCTTTGAGGGAAATTTCCCTTTGTTTAGGGGGTATAAACTATTATACACATAAATGTCTGAATTATTGTATTCAAGGCTTAACTGATAAATCTTAACTCCCTTTCTCTACCTTCTTCTGAACGCTAACAGTGTATACTTTTTACATTTAGTTTCTATGACTCAGATTCATTTTTTTCTTAGTTTACTCATTTCAAATGCCTCTTGGCATCATTTAATATAAATACTCTATTCCCTAAGAGCTGTGTGATAATGATAACAATGATGAAGGTAATGCTAAAATAGATGTTTTTCTTCTTTGCAATCCCCATGTCCCACACACAAGAGCTGTTTCATAATGATAGCAATGAAGGTAATGCTAAACTGGGCATTTTCCCCCAACTCACATAATTTACAAAATGTTCTCAATACCATTAGGAAAGAAATCCCAATAGAAGTTAGTTTCAGGGTTTCACAATTTGATTTTCCTTCTACCTTAATGGCCTCTCTTTCCTGGTTCCACCTTATCTCTTTAGCTCCTAAATGCTAGAGTTCCTCAAGGCTGAATCCTTATGCCTCTTTTCTATCCTTCCTTCTTTGGTGATCTCACCACTTTTATGGCTTTAGATACCATCTATATGCTGACAACTCCCTCATTGATTTCTTCACCTTAGATGTGACCCCTGAAATCCAAAATATTATAACCAATACCATATTTGACACCCCTCATTGGATGTTTCATAAACATCTCAAGTCTAACATGTCTAAACTCTTTCTCTTCAAACCTGCCTTGGCCTTCCACATTTAAGTAAACAGTATCTCCACCTTTGCAGTTCCTTAAAGCAAAAGCCCTAGAGATTTCTTTTTCTTGCATCCCATATCTAATCCATCAGCAAATCATGCCAATCCTACCTCAAAACATTATTTTCTAGAATCTAATCATTTTTAATACCTCCATTCCAAATCTAGGTTACCCTCACCTCTGTCCTGTGTTATTATCTCCCAGATTGTCTCCCAGTTAGTGTTCCCTGCTTAAATGCTTACCCCTATAGTTCATTTTAACCTGGTGGTCAAAGTGATCCTCTTAAAATATGTTTACAACCCTCCTGTGGATTCCCTTTGCAATCAGAGTAGAAGCCCAAGTACCTAGAACAGTGTCTAAACAAGGAGATTTCAACCATAGTACTACTGAGATTTGTGGATAGAGAAGTTTTATTGTAGAGAGGGCTGTTCTTTGAATTGTAGGATGTTTAGCAGTATCCCTGCTTCTACCCACTAGATGCTAGAATCACATCCTTCAATTAGGACAAGCAAATTGTCTCCAGACATTGCTCTATGTCCACTTGCAAGGCTGCCTCCAGTTTATAACCACTGCTCTAAACCTGATCTGCACATCTTCCACCTCACCTCCTACTGTTCTCCCCTCCCCCTCCACTCGCTCACTCATCTCCAGCCACATTGGCCTCCTTGCTGTTTTTTTAACATTGTAAATACTTCTGCTTAAGGTCTTTGTACTTGCTTTCCCTCTGCATAGAATATTCCCTCATATAGCCGCATGGCTTACTCCCTCACTGCCTTCTAGTCTTTGTTTCAGTATCTTAAGACTACAACACCCATCTCCCCATTTCCTGCATTTCTCCTTTTCTTGCTGTATTTTTCCCTTATATATTTTCTGTCTTCCCTAGTTAAAATGTAAGCTACATGGTTGTAGGGTTTATGTTTTCAGGTTTTTCACTGCTATGTTTCCAACATCTAGAAATGGTATTTGACACGTGATAGGTACTCAATTAATATTTATTGAATGAATGAAAACAATGAATGAAGAAAGTCTGAAGTAATTGAAATATTTGAAAGATGTTTTTGTTTTGTTGATAGCTCAGGAGCTGGTCAATGACTGGTTAGATACCAAATTTAAGCAAGAATTAGCAAGTGATGAAGAAGGTGATGCTGAAAACAGTGTGTCGAATACCACTCTTATGCAAGATGCCAATGGCTGTTTGAAATATGACAAGTTTGATGGTAAGAATTTATCTAATCATTCTAAGCTTTAACATTAATGGATATGTCTAAGACATCTTTATAATTGTTTTAAATTATAAATGATATACATTTGATTTTTCTGTGTTTTGCTTAATTTTTATTGGCTTTAACTTGTGATTTAATGTAAATTACTTATCCTACATCTTTGGTAAATTTATGATGTTTTTTAAAATTAAAATATTCTATTACAGTTGTCCTATGGAATCCAAGAAGGACTGGTTCTAGGATCTTCCCATAGCTACCTAAATTCCTGAATGCTTAACTCCTATACACATCGTCCCCTCAACTTTAAGTAATATTTAGATTACTTATAATACCTAATACATTATAAAGGCTGTGTCAATAGTTGTTATACAATATTTTTTATTTATATTTTTCATTCTATTGTTACTCTTTATTTTTTACTTTCTTTGGAATATTTTCAATCCATGGATGGTTAAATCTGGGGACGCAGAACACATGGATGGTGAAGGCTGGCTATGTTTGTAATGCTGCTTGCGGTTATAATAGCAACTGATGAGGTTTAAGAGTGCCCCTCCTCCATATATTGTTGGACTATTTACTTTAATAGAGACTACATTTAAGCATTTTTATATATCATTTGTATATTTACAAAATACTTCTTTTTTAAATTTCAGATTAATTAAGGGTACAGAGAATTGCATTTGTCAGATAAAGTCTGAGTTGTAGTTGAGTCCTTCACTTAGGAGGTATGCCATATACACCTACATTGTAACTATTAGGTAGGAACTCACTGAATCCCCTCCCCACTTCTTAAATTTAATTGTTTTTTTCTCTCTTGTGGCCCTGTAGTTGTTCATCTACTAGTTTCAAATTAGTATTGAGTACATGGGACGCTTGCTTTTCCATTCTTGAGATACTTTACTAAGGTGAATGTTCTCCAAATCCATTCAGGTAATTAGGAAAGATGTAAAGTCTCCATCTTCTTTATGGCTGAATAGTATTTATGTATTAGTTATCCCTCATAAGGGAAGTTATTACTTTTCTAGGTTTGCTTTTCCAGAGGGGGTGAAAACCCACTATTGTGTGCAGAGTTGATGACAGACAAGTTAGATAGATAACTTGTGAGGGGTTCCTCAAATGCACTCAAGGTTCTGAGGTTTTTACTTCTGAGGATAGGAGTAGGCATGGTGATGACTCAAACACACTTAGTGGACCCACCTGGCATCATTCCCCTTATTTCAAGTCTACAGTATACCCAACTGGGGGATCACAAAATCATGAGCTCTTAAAGTTAGAAGAATCCTTCAAGATTGCCTGGTCTGATCCACTTTTCTCCTTTACTCAGATCATATTCCTTCTGCAATGTCCCTAACATGTGGCAATGTAATCTCTGCCTGAACACCTCCCAAAAGGGGGAGCCTGAGCTTTGAGAGGAGCCTATTCAGCTGCTATGACAGCTGGGTGGGGAACTTGCAACCTTAAGGAAATTTGTGACCTTCCTGGTCCTTAAGTGCAGCCTTTGACTGAATCTAAATTTTACATAACAAATTCTTTTTTATAAGCAGGTTTTTATAAACAGCGATGCAATAAAGAAAGGTGATGCTTTTCTTGCCTCCTTTGGTGCTTAAAAAAGAACATCTTAAAATCAGAAGGCCTCCAAGTTTCCCACTGTACTTACAGAATTCCTTAGTTAGGGGAATTAGGATTTTGTCCTTAGTGACCATTTACTCCTTAGTGTAACAGAAAATAATGTATTCTCTCTTTCAAGAGTAGTCTTTTTTTGTTTTTTTGTGGGAGTTGTAAGCATATCTGACTACTCATGTACTTCAGTGTTTCCAGATTAAATAGCACTAGTATTCTCAACAATTATTTATAACATGGTTTCTGGGTCTTATCATCCTTGTGCTGCTTTCTGGATATTTTCTAGTTTATTAGTGTCATTATTACAGTGGGCTGTGTCAGTACTTCCTATTTGTTCTAGAGCAAATATATAGACTATAGTGAAATGGTTTCTTCTTTTGATATGGTGCTAATAGATCTAGTTATATCCTGTTACTTAGATTGGCTGCTATCATCTAATATCATACCAGGACTCAATCATGTTATGCTAGTAGAGTTAGGGTGTTTTTTAATCAAAATTTTGAAAAAAAAATTATGGAATCATGAAAAAATATTTCTTACCAAAATATTAATTAACATATGATTATCTTGATACTGCAGTTTCCAGCTCCCGGGCTGTAGACTGGTAAGGTCTGTGGCCTATTAGGAATCTGGCCACACAGCAGAAGGTGAGTAGCAGGTAAAGGAGCAAAGCTTCATCTGTATTTACAGCCATTCCCCAGTGCTTGCATCACTGCCTCCTTTCAGATCAGTGGCAGCATTCGATTCTCATAGGAGTGCAAGCCCTACTATAAACTATGCATGCAAGGGATGTAGGTTACATGTTCTTTATGAGAATCTGGTGCCCGATGATCTGAGGTGGAGCTGAAGTGGTGATGCTAGCACTGGGGAGTAGCTGCAAATACAGGATAGTACTGTCTCATTTGAGGAAAAATCCCACTGTTTCTGCATTACAGTGAGTTGTATAATTATTTCATTATATATTACTATTTATTAATAATAGAAATAAAGTGCACAATAAATGTAATGTATTTAAATCATCCCAAAACTATCCCCTTACCCCATTGTTCATGGAAAAATTGTCTTCTATGAAACCAGTTTCTGGTGCCAAAAATGTTGGGGACCACTATTTCAATAGATACAGAAAAAACACTTGACAAAATCCAGCTTCCCTTTCTGATAAAACTTTCAGCAAACTGGTTATAGAAGAGAAATTCCTCAACTTGATAAAGGGCATTTATATTAAGACATATAGAAAACAAGTACCAAAATGATAAACATGAAACTTAACAGGTATTACCTTAAATATAAATGGGTTTACTTAAACAATCCATTTCAAAGGTGGGGATTGGCAGAATGGAGTAAAAATGCATCTCTTAAGAACAGCCGGGCATTGTGGCAGGCACCTATAGTCCTAGCTACTTGGGAGGCTGAGGCAAGAGGATTGCTTGAGCCCAAGAGTTTGAGATTGCTGTGAGCTGTGATGCCAGGGCACTAATGGGGGCAAGAAAGTGAAACTCAATTTCAAAAAAACAAACAACATAAAAACTAAGACACAAACACACACATTAGTATAGGCCTACACAGGGTCATGTGCATCAATATCACTGTCTTCCACCTCCACATCTTGTCCACTGGAAGGTCTTCAGAGGGAATAACATGGAACTATCTTCTCTGATAATAAAGCCATCTTCTGGAATTCCTCCTAAAGGACCTGCCTGAGACTGTTGCACAGTTGCTTTTTTTTTTTCATAAATACATAAGTAGGAATACATTCCAAAATAAGAATAAAAATATCAGTATTATGTATCGTATATAACTATATGTGCTATACTTTTATATGATTGGCAGCTCAGCAGGTTTGTTTGTACGAGCATCACCACAAACTCATGAATAATGCATTGTGCTCCAGTGTTATGATGGCTACAATATCACCAGACAATAGGAATTTTTCAGCTCCATTAGACTTTTATGCGGCTACCTTCACATATGTTATCCATCGTTGAGTGAAATGTGGTTGACACATGACTTTAGTTGGAGACTTACAGTACCCCACTTTCAAAAATCTATAGAACTAAAAACATCAACAAAGAAGATATTCGGTATCCTTAATCATTAGGTAAATGCAAATTAAAACTACAGAGTTATCACTACATATCTACTAAAATGGATTAAATTTAAAAGACTAACCATACCAACTATTGGTAAGGATGTAGAGCAGAGATTTTCAACTGGAGTGCCACAGCTCACTCGTGTGCCATGAGAGGATCTTAAGTGTGCTGCAAACATTTTTAAAGATCATTAATTAAATTGTTTTGTTTGTTTTTGAGACAGTTTTATTATGTCTCCCTCGGTAGAGTGCCATGGCGTCACAGCACACAGCAACCTCAAACTCTTGGGTTTAAGCAATTCTCTTGCCTCAGCCTCCCAAGTAACTGCAACCACAGGTGCCCACTACGACACCTGGCTATTTTTTTTGTTGTTGTTCTTATTGTAGTTGTAATTGCTATTTAACAGGCCCAAACCAGGTTTGAACCCACCAGCCCCAGTTATGTGTTTGGTGCCCTTACCACTGAGCCACAGGCTCTCAGCCTAATTAAATTATTTTTGAAAGAAGTTCAATGCACAGTACATATATTCTTTTTTTCCCTCTTTTTTTTTTGATCAACATAATTTAAGTCTGTTGTGGAAGTTTAACTACAGGTTTGAGTGTGCTGTGCGATAAAAAATGTTGAAAACACTAACATAGAGGAACTTGAAGACTTCCACACTTCTGGTGGGAATGTAAAATTATATAACCACTTTGGACAACAGTTTGACAGTTTCTTAAAAATTTAAGCATATAGTTAACCTATGATCCAACCATTCCACTCCTAGGCATTTTCCCAACAAAAGAAAACCTAAGTTCCATGGGTTTTTTGGATGAACCATGAATTCATGGTTGAATTTGTGGATTCAACCAACTGCATATTAGAAATATTCAAGAAAAAAAATGCAACTATACTGTACCTGTACAGACTTCTTTCTTCCCATTATTCTAGAAACAATACAACTATTTACATAACATGTAAATTATTATGTATTATAAGTAATCTAGACATGATTAAGCATGGGAGAGGATATAGTAAATTATTGCAAATATCACATCATTTTATATCAGGGACTTGAGCATCCTCAGATTTTGGTATTCTTGGGAGGTTGTGGAATGAATCCCCCATAGATGCCACAATGGTGTACAAGTGTTCCTAACAGCTTTATTTGTCATAGCCAAAACGGTGTACAAGTGTTCCTAACAGCTTTATTTGTCATAGCCAAAATCTGAAAGCAAGTCAAATGTTCTCCAGCAGATGAGTAAATAAACAACTGTAGTATATTCATACAGTGGGATATTACTCAACAATGAAAAGTAATAGTAAACTATTGATATACAACATAAATGAATCTCAAAATAATTGTGCTGAAAGAAGCCAGACCAAAAAAACAGTATATAGTGTATGATTTAATTTATATGAAATTCTAGAAAATGCAAATTAATCTGTGCTTACCTTAAGTGGGGCAGAGAAAATGGTGTGGAGTGAGAGGAAGTGATTACAAATCAGTATGAGAGTATTTGTGGGGCGAACAGAAATGTTCATTATCTTGAGTAGGGTGATGGTTTTAGTGGCATATCTGTATGTCAAAATTTATTGCAGACTTTAAATATTTGCAGTATATTGTATGTCACTTATATATAATAATGCTTCTTTTTTAAAAAGCAGTAGAGTTCTTGGGCAGCGCCTGTGGCTCAAAGGAGTACAGCGCCTGGCCCCATGTGCTGGAGATGGTGGTTTCAGACCCGGCCCCGGGCAAAAAACTGCAAAAAAAAGCAGTAGAGTTCTCAAGGTTATTTAGATTAATTATTAGATTTGGCAGTGAAGAGAGTCTCGAGTGACTTGGGCAAAGGCAATTTCTGATAAGTAGAGTTTTTTTCCTCTTAAGTGAAGGTAATTGCTCAGGGACATACTCACCCAATTGGCATTATCAGTTACTACTCTTTGACACAGCTTTGTATTTTTACTGTACCAAGACTCTTTATATAAATATGAATATTATACTAAAATTACATTTTTTAAAAAATTTCCCTTTTTTTGTTGTTGTTCTGTTTCCCCCAGATTTATGTGCCTATTTGGAGGAAGAAGAGGAAAGTATCACAGTTCAAAAATTTATAGACCATCTGCTCCATAAAGATGTGGTGGATTCTGGGATGTTGGAAGATCTTGGAAGGAAGGAAAACCAAGACAAGAAGCAGCAGAAGGATCCTCGTCTTACCATGGAGATGAGACATAAGCAGGTGGGAGGGAAAAACAAAATTAAAATGGATAACAGGAAGCAGTCTTTGTGTAACACATTTAATAAGCTTAAATAAAGACATAGGCTTTATTATGAAAAAGGGTGCCATCTGTGGTTTGGTTAGAAAGAATAAAAATAAAATATAAGAACTTCAGAAGAAAAATAATTCTCATAAACTGAGGGCAGGAAACAATTTATTTAAGAATTAGTTTTTGGTTAAGAAATAACCAAAATAAGATTAATTGACTTTTGACCAAGAGTATTGAGGTAAACTTTATTTGAATGTGGTACTTCTGGTTCCCTCGGGTAAGGTGAACAACACTCTGGACTATGAATATGGCATTTCCTATTGTAAATATGTGAATTTGATTTTAAATTGTGACATTAGTATATTAATGAATATTATGAGTATTCTGGTCAATGTTATAAGGATAATTCTTTTCTAGACTACTGCAATTCATTCATTTTGTGATTATAATTTAAAAGGGAGGAAAGATCTGAATTAAATATAGTTCATCTGTTTAGAATTAGAAAGGCATGTGGGAACTTTTCTTCTCCAAAGGGAATAGTTGGTTATTGGGAAAAAACACTGGTATCTCCATGTGTCGTAAAGGAGCCTAAGAGAATCAGAATGACCAAGTCTTTGCCATATGTCCAGAACTAAGACTGAACTGGCATTAATGCCTGTACATATGTGTGGTATCTTTTTTGTAACCCTGAATTTCTGGTTGCTAAATTTGAAAATCTCTGCTTTAAATCATTAAATCATTCAGGTATGCCCCAACACTGGGTATGTTGGCATAACAGGTAGCAGTATTATCTAGTTTGGATTTATTACAAAAGGGAAGGAAAGAGTTTTAATAAGATATGTGGTCATTCTCCCGAAATCTTATCAGAAGTCTTGTCAACTAGCGAGTAAGATTAGGATAAAGTTAAGTGAAGCAGAAAGGAAAGAACCATTTCTTACTTCATAGCAAGCTAGAAAGCCCTTTAAAGAATTAATAGACTTGAAAACATTGAATACACTTGTTCATGTTTTTGATTTAAAAAAGTGATCCAGATATATTTAAATAATGATAGAAATGAAGAAAGGGTTGTGGTGTTCCTAAAGACAATAAATTATTGTTCTGTCCTTCATAATGGAGCCTCCAAAAAATATCTCTATTCTTTGTGAACTTAGGATCAAGACTGGGCTTAAGTAAAAGCAGTATTGTCTACCATGGACAATCTTATGGGTGGGAAATCATTACTAAATAAAAATTCAGAACTTGGAATTGGACCCATTAGATTCTCAACTTTTCCATGATACAGATCATTCCCTGATGATTTGAGTCATCTTCAT
>CAUYON010170588.1:0-15544 GCA_963573935.1 Arctocebus calabarensis
AGCTCACAGCAACCTCCAATTCCTGGGCTCAAGCGAGTCTTCTGCCTCTGCCTCCCAAGTAGCTGGGACTACAGGTGCCCACCACAACGCCCGGCCATTTTTTGGTTGCAGCCGTCATTGTTGTTTGGCGGGCCTGGGCTGAATTCGAACCTGCTAGCTCAGGTGTACGTGGCTGGCGCCTTAGCCCACTGAGTCACAGGCGCTGAACCTGGACATAGAATTTTGAAGTCCCACCTGTCCATCTCCCAAGTCACCCCTCAGTGAAGCTGAGACTCCGAAGACTGCTGAGTTCCGGGTGTGGGTACTGAGGGATGGTGGAAGCAGGAGAGGAGACTAAATGTCTTTAGTAAATGCCAAGCTCTGCTGCTGAACCTGAGGGGTGTGTGTGCTTTGACAGGGTCATCGGGGAATGTTGGGTCCTTGACCTGGGAGAGCTCCAGGGCAGTGGCCTCATAAGGGCAGAGCCTCCTCTGTTACAACAGACAAGCAGATAGGATACATTCCAGGAAAGGCTGAGCATGAAGGGACGTTTCTTAGCTGTGAAACTGGAAACTGTAGAGGGCCCAGTAAGAGACAGCAGAGATGGAAGGACTCTTAGAGACTCCTTGATCCAGCAAAATGGCCATAGAAATGAATGGACAATCATGTCTGGTTTTGTGGTGAAGTTTACTGCGAATATTAGAGATATGAGTACACCCACTTGTGGTAATTTTTTTTTAATTTTGAAAATCAAATAAAGTATTGTTAATAAAAAATGCATGGACAACACAAAATAACATGATTAAAAAATGGGCAAAAGACTTGAATAGGCATTTCTCCAAAGAAGATATACAAATGACCAACAAGCACAGGAAAAGATACTAAATCAGTCATTAGAGAAACGTAGGCCAAAAGCACGATGAGATCCGACTTCATATCCCGTAACATGACTACTATAAAAAAAGACCCACAGAAAATAGCTAGCGTTGGGGATGATGTGGAGAAACTGGAACCCTTTTGTACCCTGGTGGGAATGTAAAGTAGTGCAGCTGCTATGGAAAACAGCATGGTGGTTCTTCAGAAAATTAAAACTAGAATTAATATAACAACTCTATAAGAATCGAAAGCAGAAATCCAAAGAGAAATTTGCACACCATGTTATCGACCTGGCATTATTTGCAATAGCTAAAAACCGGAGGCAATCCACGTGCCCATCAACAGATGAATGGATGAACAAAATGTGGCATGTATGTGTATAAACACACACACACACACACACTCACAATGGAATATTAGCCAGACTTTAAAGAGGAAGAAAAGTCCAACACGTGCTATTGCATGGATAAAACTTGAAGATATTTTGCTGAGTGAAATAAGCCAGTGAAGAAGGGACAAATGCCATATGATTTTACTTAGATGAGGTACCTACAGTAACCACATCTATAGAGACAGGAGAATGGTGGTTGTTGGGGTTTGGGAGTGTAAGGATGGGGAGTTACTGTTTAATGGGTACAGAGTCTCCATTTTGTGAGATAAAAGAATTCTGTGGATGAACAGCTGTGATGGTTGCACAACACTGAAAGTATTTAATGCCATTGAACTGAACACTTAAAAAGTGGTTGAAATGGTAAATTTTACGTTATATATATATATATATATATATGCATGATTTTTGGAAAATAAAATTAGGTAAGTAAATAAATAATGCATAGATGAAATCCCCAAGTGCTAATGAGGAAGGAGAGCTGAAACAGGCTCTGTGATCAGATCCAACAATGGCCAGAGGCTTAGATTTTAACACCCACACTGGGACAGGACAAGAGACCTTGAATCTGGGTGAACGGTGGGTTAAAATTCAGTCCTCTATGGCTCGGCACCTGTGGCTCAACGGGCTAAGACGCCAGTCATGTACATCTGAGCTGGCGGGTTCGAATCCAGCCCGGGCCCAGCAAACAACAATGATGGCTGCAACCAAAAAATGGCTGGGCGTTGTGGCAGGCACCTGTAGTCCCAGCTACTTGGGAGGCAGAGGCAGGAGACTGGCTTGAGCCCAGGAATTGGAGGTTGCTGTGAGCAGTGATGCCACAGCACTCTATACAGGGTGACAGCTTGAGGCTCTGTCTCAAAAAAAAAAAAAAAAAATTCAGTCCCATACATAAAGCTCAGATACGCTCTAAATCTAAGCCAAACTTCAATCTGAGAAGATGTCAAGGAGACTCATCTCTGCGCTGGCTCTCATTTGAGGGGGAAAAAACAGACCCCTATGAAAAACCAAAACCTCAGTCCTGTGCCCGGCATGAGTTTTGAGTCCATGTCGACTCCCTGCATCAGAAGGGACCCCCAAGCCAAGAACATGAAATTGGTCCTTGGCTCCAGGACTTGCCAAAGGCTGATGCGATCTGATCTGGGGACACAAGCAGAGAACCTCAACAAAGCAAAGGAGAAGAGGAGGAGGCCGAGGCAGGCGGATTGCCTGAGCTCAGGAGTTTGAGACCAGCCTGAGCAAGAACCAGACCTCGTCTGTAAAAACAGCCGGGAATTGTGGTGGGCGCCTGTAGTCCCAGCTACTTGAGAGACTGAGGCAAGAGAATCGCTTGAGCCCAAGAGTTTGAGATTGCTGTGAACTGTGATGCCAGAACACTCTAGCGAGGGCAAGTGAGACTGTGTCTCAAAAAAAAAAAAAGAGAGAGAGAGAGAGGACAAGGAAGGTCCTAAGAAGCCACATCCTGACTTCTAAGCTGCTTTCCAAAGACTACATTTGACAGAAATAGAAACATGTCTTGTCTCAGGCACTTTCCCCTTTAATTTTCCAATTGATGTATAGTTTAAGGGAAATTTAATCCATGTGACTCCGAATCATGTACGACAAACTCTTTTAAGAGTCACTCACTGTTGCGAGCTTTTCCTGAACTTGGAACAACTTGTTACAAGATGCTCTTTAAAAAAAAAAAATCAAACTAAACAAAACAAAAAAACTGATCCTGTTTCCAGTTTCCCTGTATTTCCCTACCCCAGGTCTAAGATTTTCGTCAGAAGCTAGGAAGCTGCCGGGGAGAGTCTCTGCACCCCTCTTCCTCCTGTTTCTTGGTGGTCAAACGGAATTCATCCAGCCTGTGGGGGTGCAGCGCTTGGCTCTGCCACAGAAGCAATGCATTTTTGAGGCCAACACCACCAGGGCTTTCATTTGGTCTCCAGCACAATGGCTGCATTTGAGGCCGGGTTGGCAAACAGGGCTCCGGTTTCCAAGCCCTGTTTCCTTAGTGGCAGTCAGTGCCCCACCCAAGCTCTGACACAGTGGCAAACCTCACAGCAGTGTGTCGGCGGCTCATCCTCTCCTGCTAACCAGAGCTGGGCTACAGAAGTCTCCAGGAGAGGAAGGTACTCAGCCAGGATGGGCTGCACACTATTTTCCTTCAAATCATTCTTAAATTCTGTTGGCAAGACGATCGCGGTCCCAGCCAAGCCCATCGCTTCAGCAGCCCTGCGGTGGGCCTCATTTCCAGGAATCCTCCCTAGCCCTGGGGCCGAGAGCCTCCTCAAGTATTTACCCACACACTGGTTGCAAGATGCAGAACCCCTAGAAAGAATCCTCATGCTGTTACTTTGGACTCTGTGGTGTCTACATTTCCTTTACAACTGGAAAGATATAGGTGTCCCTTCAAAGTGCATCTTCTTTCATACTTTGTCATCCTTACACATTTAGCTGATATTGTGTTGGGGCTGCAAGGGCCAAATTAAAGGAAGAGTCAAATCTTGCCACATAAAAAGCACATGTTGCTAAAACCACCTCAGGGCTGATGGGTTTTCTACCTTGTTTTCTCCCCTGCAGTGACTCAAAGTTAACTTATTTATGTGGCATAATGTCAAGGGTGACCTTGCCTCAAATGATCTCCCCCATCATTGGGAGAGATGCTATTACAACACTGTTATTAGCAATCCTGTCTGTATTAAGATTGCTGGAAGAGGAACAGGGGGTAAATTTGGAATACTCTTGGTTATTAAAGCACACCAAGTTCAAAACAGCTTGATGCAAAGAGTTAATTAGAGTGGGAAGCCCATTGAGATGATGGTTTAACAAAAAGAATTTTAGGCTCAGAGTCCAAAGATTAGGGATGGAATTATGGCTCTATCTCCTAGGGACAGAAAGAGGAGGAGAATATACCACCTTTCTCCGTCTTATTTTCCTCATCTTTAAATTGGTGACATCTATATCCCTGTCTTCTTTTCAGGCTGTGATTAATATTTTTAATATGGGCCAGGCCTGATGGCTCATGCCTCTAATCCTAGCACTCTGGGAGGCTGAGGAGGGTGGATTGAGCCCAGGAGTTGGAGACCATACTGAGCACGAATGAGACCCCAGCTCTACTAAAAACAGAAACACCAGCTGGGTGTTGTGGGCACCTATAGTCCCAGCTACTTGCTCAAGCCCCAGAGTTTAGGTTGCTGTGAGTTATGAGGGCATGGCACTCTGCTCAGGGTGACAGAGTAAGACTCTATCTCAAATGAAAAGAAAAAAGAAAGGAAAAAAATATTTTTAATGTGGGCGGGGAGAGAGAGAGAGAGAGAATCTGGGAGTGAGTTCTATAATGACCCCACGGATATGCAGTGCTGAGCCCTCATGACTCCCAGAGTGCTGGCCTCCTCTGAGCCCAGAGACAGACCCACAAAGGTGCTGGGGAGCTGAGAAAGGACTGGGTGTCCCACTTCCAGGCCCTACAGAGCTGTCTGAAGCAGCCCAGCCCCAGCTTCCCTCCACTGACCTGAGCGGGTTGGTCCTCTTTCTTGACCTTGGGCGAGCTGCTGGACAGGTAGAAGCTCCCTGGTGGTGTTTTAAGGAAGACTGTTACAGCAGGTATAACTTTTACTGACTCATAGGGCAGCCTGCTCACCTCTGCGTGGGGCACCTTTCCTCTGGCTTTATAAAAAAATCCTTTATAAGGCCAAGCCAAAATAAAATTACAATGGTAGGATTGTGATGGGTTATGAATGACTCCAGCCCATGAAGGCAGATTCCCGGCAGCTCCTGAGTCTCTCAGCCTAGGGGGCTGCCATCATAAGTTGTTTTTCTATTTCTTTTGGCACACTGTCCCCCACAGCTGGCCCCTGGAGCTCCCGGCCCAGGTAACCAGGTGAAACATGAGGCTCCCTCTGTCCCCTTGCAGCAGAAACAGAATTTGTTTCCTCTCCAGGCTTGGAAATCAGCCTGGATTTGGGGAGGGAATCTAATTGATTCTACTGCTGGTGGCACTGTGGTGAAGACCCCTGGAAAGAATGATGTTTGGGGCCAGAGTACCAGTGCCCAGGGCACACACACTTCCTCTAATTAACAGGAGCATGGTGCCAACACACGCCCTGGCATATGGGAAGTGACGGTGACCAGAAGCCAAGTCTCTTGACTGGCTCAGGGGGTGCCCTGCCAGCCGTGATCATTCGTTGTTCTTATTTCCTCACCAAAAATGTCCCTGTGCTGGGTTGAGAGGCCCCGCTCAGGTTCCAGCAGACCCCCAAGCTGGTGGCTCTGCCTGGGCCTGCCTGCCTTCCTGCCTGTGGCAGGGGATGCTTCTCCAGAGTAGCTGCTTTAACGCAGTGAGAAAAGCCAGGGCTCCTTTCCCAGGTGGCCCAAAACAATCATCTTCCACTTCCCCTTTTCTCTCTCCCTTGTTATCTCAGGACTTCGGTTATTTCTATTGATGAACTTCATCTCTTTCTGCAGAACTCCCACAGTTACCACCTGCCCCGACCCTTCAGGGTCTGAAGTCATCACCCTAGAAGCCTGTCCGGGCTGGGAGTGGGTGTGTCCTGGTTCTGCCTCTGCATCTCCAGTCAGCGGTGGTTCATTCTACGATGTGAAGGTCTGTGAATGTCTTTGGGTTATTGGCACTGCTTGGGAGATAGTAATTCACTCAATAAACATACAGAAGTGTGAGTCTATTATGTGCCAGGCTTGGTGCAGGACGCTGAGGACGACAGGCAGGTGTGTGTGTGGGGGGGGGTCTCCTCCCAGGTAAGGAGACAGAGGCTGGGACAGAGGGAACAGGATGTAACAGAGCTGTGTCCAGTGCACTGTGGGTGCAGAGCGGAAGGACCAAGCTGGCTGTGCACAGATCATGAGAAGCAGATTCAGACTTGTTTTCTAACTTGTTTCTAATTTACATTGTCTATTAATTGTCTATCGATTCCACGGCCTCATCCTAGATCTTCTAAATCAGAATCTCAGGGAGGGAGGCCTGGTTAGATATATTTTAACAAGTTTCTCACATAGTTCTTTTGTACACTAAATTTTGAGAACCACTATTCAACTTGAGAGCCACTATCCTGAGAAGTGTGCACAGAAGTGATGGCATTTGACGGCTTTTGTTTTTTAAGAAATAGTCTTTATTTGATTTTTGATTTTTTTTTAAAAAGTTATCAGAGAATATTTTATTTTATTATATGTTACATATACAGGAGTAGATCCAAGTTTTGTGGGGTGGTAGCTTATACAATTTGGGTGGCCATTTTTTTTTGATACTCATTTATTATTATTTTTAATTGTGCTAGAATACAAATAATATAACCATTTAGCCATTTTTTTTTTTTGAAGAGGCAGAGTCTCATTTTGTCACCCTCGGTAGAGTGCTGTGATGTCATAGCTCACAGCAACCTCCAGCTCTTGGGCTTAGGCAATTCTCTTGCTCAGCCTCCCAAGTAGCTGGGACTACAGGTGCCTGCCACAATGCGCAGCTATTTTTCTTTCTTGTTGCAGTTTGGCCAGGAGCCGGCTTCAAACCTGCCACCCTTGGTATATGGGGCCAGTGTCCTACTCACTGAGCCATAGGCACCGCCCCCATTTAGCCATCTTTTAAGTGTTCCATTCTGCAGCATTAAGTATCTTCTCAGTGTTGTGCAAGCATCACCACCATTCATCCACAGAATGCTTTTATCTTACAAAACTGAAACTCGGTATCCATTAAATGATAACTCCTTGTTTCTCCCCCCAGCCAGCCTCAGGCAGCCACCATTCTACTTTCTGTCTCTGTGAATTAGACTGCTCTGTGGATCTCATATAAATGGATTTATACAGTGTATGGCTTATTTCACTTAGCATAAGGTCCTCAAGATTCATCCATGGTGTAGCATATGTCAGAGTTTCCTTCCTTTTTAAGGCTGAATAATAAATATTTCTTTGTTTGTACATACTGCATTTTGCTTAATCATTCATCTTTCAATGGGCAAGAATTATTTCTACCATTTGACTATTGTGAATAATACTGCCATGAACATGGGTATACAACAAATGTCTTCAGAAACATGTTTTCAATTATTCTGGATGTATACCAAGAAGTAGAATGGCTGACAATTCTATTTCTAATTTTTTGAGGAACAGCCACACTAGTTTCTGCAGCAGCTACACAATTTTATTAATACATCCTCACCAACAGAGGAAAAGAGCTCCTCACAGTCTTGTCGACACTTGCTAGTGTTTTTGCTAGTAGCCATCCTAATGGCTATGAAGTGGTAGCTCATTGATTAGCTTTGATTTGCACTTACCATGTATTTATCAGCCATTTGTATATCTTCTTGGGATGACTCCTGAGTTTTAAAGGATGAGCAGACTTCCAAGGGAAGAGAAGGGGAAGCAGAATATCCAGAAGAATGAATAAAGCAGCAACAGTTCCAGGGAGGAAAGCATGTGTTGTCAGAGGAGCCCATCCAGGGAGCAGGGGCACATTGAAATCAGGCTGGGAAGTTTTCATGTGTCCTCAGAGTGGACCACCCAGCATCTGTTCATCACTCCTAATAATACCCTACGAGTCGGGCATTTGTCACAAACCAGCCCATGCTAGAGGTGAAGATAGAGTGAAATGAAGCAAGATACACACAGTTTAGGGAGCACTCGTTCCAGCGCAGTGCCTGGTCAAAATCTCTCCAACTCACTCCCGTTCCCTTACATTAGCTACAGATGGTTTTTATTGTTTGCACCCAGAAAACATCAACCGACATGAATACGAAGGGAGTCAGAGAGAGATGGAGTACTTCATACCTACCATGTACCACTATTTAATTTCTGTACTTCATGCTTTCTACTATTTTTTAGACATAAAATTTAATTGTCTTGGTGAGATGGGTCTGTGTCTTCTCAATAAATCATTTTTTACTGTTCTTGGCCTTGGGGTTCATAGAATGAGAGGAAAGACACTATTCGCCTGAGGCTTTGACAATTGTTTTTGCTTAGGACTGAGAACGGACATCAAAACCTTCCTTTTTGTGAACTTTAATACAGTGAAGGAATGTCTAAAGAACGAGCTGTAGATATGGACTCAGCATGTTTCTATCAAATTATGAGGATAAGAAGAGTGTAGCGAGAAGAGGAGTTGAGAGGTCTGACAACACCATAGGCTTACTTTTCAAAAAGCTCTTGGTAAATCTAAAGGAGAAGAAACAAACAAACAAAAAATATGCATTAGCAGCAGAAAGAAAACGCTATTTTATGAAGAAAAAACAAATCACCCAAGGATTGGATTGAAGATGGCTGTGAAGAGATAGAAGTTAGCAGATAGAAGAAAACATGCAATTAACTGCTGCTTAATTGAAATTAAAAAAATAATAATAATAAAAATAAAGTAACTGCAGCTTAAATCACACCCTACTAGAAAAGGTTATAATTAAGAAAGAGGGTCATTAAATGTATAATTCACTCTAACAGTACCAGCACATATAAGAGCTATTCCTATGTTTATATATAATACGCACACTCACATAACAATTATTGGAGGCATATCTACTACATGATGAGCTCCGTGGCAGACGAGCACTACGAGGCTTAGAGCACTTAGCAAGTGGTGTAGACAGAAGTCAAGCCAAGGTAAAGCCTATTTTGATTTTTTAGTAATAGAACTAGGAGAATTCTGCCCACTATCTTCAAGAGTTTAAATTACATCCTATAGGCAGCAGAGCTAAACTGTTTTTGAGCAAAGGTATTACATTATCAGATTTTTGTCTTGGAAGAGATAACTCTCATCCTCAAGTATAAGGCAGCTGTGCTGATCCAGGCAAGAAATGACAAAGGCCCAAACTAAGGCAGTTGTAATGGGGATGAAGGATAGGAGAAGGGTTGGAAAAATAGAAGGTTCTCTACAAGACACGATGACTGGATATCAGGATGGAGATGTGTGTGTGTGTGGGGGGGGGTGTCCAAAATGACTCTCTCCCATGGCTTTAGAAAACTGAGTGATGAAGTTCTTGTTTCTCACCAAAGCAGAGAACACTGGAAGGAGAAGCCAGCTGGGCTGCCGTGAAGGAAGGGTGGTTCCAATCTAGAACCATCTTCTTTCTCCTCTGTGGTCCACCAGAGCTTCCCAACCTGGTTCTTCACTATCCTCCCAAAGTGTGACATAATCCAGTCACCTTAAGAACATCATCAGTTCTCAGCTTTTGCCAAAAGAAACTTCAGGAAGTGCTTTGCCAATGGCAAGATTTTACGATAATGTTTGTGGGCAGCTTCATGATTCCTGATTCAGATCATTCTCTTAACTGCAAAAGCCACTGAAAGGTCTCTGAATGAGCATCTCCAGTGCTCTTGCCCACCACTGCAGGGAAGGTTGGGGATGCCATTCCTCTGCAGATTTTTTTTCCAGCTGGTGGTTTTCACAAATCACATCATGTCCAACTGGCAGGCTAAAGTACATAGTGACACTGTTTGGTGTACCCACAGCCAGGGAAATCTTCTGATTCCTGAAAACCTAGAGTGTTAGCAGAGGCTAATTCTACTACTAAGAGGAGTTTTGACAACTCTGAATTTGGTCCCAAGTGGAAAAGCATTGCAATCAGGCATCCATGTTCTACTGAGCCCAAAGAGGTCAAAATCACAGTCTGTGCTGAAGACCAGACAATGGAATTCCAGTTGCCCAGAAGAAAATAGTACTCAGTGACAGGGGCTTAGAACACAAGCGTCTGTTCCTTCTCATAGTACCTGTGGGTGAGGGATCCAGGAACAGCACTTCTAGCTTAAGGCTTATCTCTCTCATGAGGTTCAGTTAAACTGTTGGCCAGGGCTACTATCATCTGAAGGCTCAACTGGGGCTGGAGGATCCACATCCAAGCTCCCTCACCTGGCTCTTGGTAGGAAGTACCAGTTTCCTGCCGTATGGGTGCCTCATTCCAGCTCTTCTCCATAGGGTGCACATGGCAGCTGAGTTTGTTCAGTGCAGGAGAGAGAGATGCACTTGGAAGCTGTGGTATTTTTTATATATTTATTTATTTTTTTTTTAAATTTATTTTTCATTTCAAATTAATATGAGGGTACAAATATTTAAGTTACATTATTCTCACTTCCAGAGTAAAGTTCCCTTTGTAAAAGAGCTCCTCACCCAGGAGGTGTGTTAAACACCTTCACAATGTGCACATTAGGTGAGATCCCGCCTCATGCCCTCCCTCCCTCTGCCAATCGTCCTCCCCCTTCTTCCCCTCCTGCTTTTCAGAAGTGGCGTACCATCCTTTCTGCAATATTCTATGGGTCATACAGACCAACCCTGGCATAAGTGACAGAGAACTACACAAGAGTGTGAATGCCAGTAGGCAGAGATTGTTGGGACCATCTTGGAGGATGACTACACACTAGGAAAGTTCTAGAGAATACTCCATCTTATAACGCACCTTGTAAATGGCCAGAAGGAAGTGTGTTCCACCTATGATACTTACTCCTCATCTGTTTTCTTTGCAGTCTTATCATAGTGTAGGAAACTTTGTGAACTCTACTTTGCATGCATTTTGACTTCCAGTGGGCCCAACATCTCCATCTACTCCCACCCGTGAACATTTCATGCCCAACTGTAGCCCTATAAATGCAAACTCAGTTGCATTTAGGCTCAACACTATACAGATCAGCATTTTATCTTTTTAAAAAAGTTTTATAAGTACTTATGTGTCTCCCCAAGTAGACTGTAGGCTCCTTATGAAAAGGGAACATATGTCCTCTTTTTATTTGTGAGGGACCACAGCAGACACATGGCAGTTGTTTAATCAAGAGTTATTCACTGACTGATTGACTTAAAGGCCCTCTTCAAATACTCCTCTTTATAGTGTGGGAATTGGAGGAATCAGCAAGGAAAAAACTTGGTCAGATGAATCATCAGTCAAGTTCAGACCGAAACTCCGTAGGCAGCTGCTTATTCTGTCTAGAGAAGAAGACCGGCTCCTAGTCTGAGGCTCAGAGGCTGCCTGCCGCCTTTAGCTGGGATTAATGATCAAGCCTCTTTCTCCCAGACTGTGCTGCCCACCAATGTACGAGTCTGTTGGCCCAGCCAGGAACCACCTCTTCAAGAAGAAATGGTTCCTAACAAATAGAACTTGCCTTTAAATCGCTCTGTGATCTGGAAATTGGGTCTGATATGGGAAGCATGTCTGCTTTGCAAAGCAGGAGAAGGGTCGCTTGCCTTGCACAACGTCGACAACACACACCAGTGACTCAGGAATCGGATTCTGGCTGCTTCCTAGCATGGGATCATGAGCCAGCCAGGGACTTGGGAAGCGTAATCAGCTCAGTGCTGGTGACATGGACAGGGTGCCAAATGATTGTGTTCTGCAATTAACATTAGCCAGGTTGTGGCAACACAAATATGAACTTGGACCCCTGGGGGGGACCCCACTCCATTTCAAGTCGGCCTGGTCCTCACTTGGCTTGGGTTTACCCCTGGTTAAAGTGTCCCTGCTATATGTCCAAAATGACTCTTGGGCAAATGTGCCTTTTGTTTTTTCCTTGCTTCCCAGTATTGTCTGTACCTCAGCTTTTCTTATCAGTAGTTTTGCATTGGAGGCAACTACAGGGAGAAAGCCTGTGAAAAATGCTTTGTTATATTACATTGCCCCCTGGCTCCAATGAATTGCTCTGTAAATCAGGCTATTGTTAAAGTGTCCTAGGAAAACTAAACCACTTTCTGAGTCTCAGAGAGCTCAAGGATATTAATCAGAGGCAACCACTGCAGAAGGAACATTTAAAAAAAAATACAAAGGAAAGAAATTTTAAAAACACACCACAACAGTTTTTAATGTGTTAAGAGTTTGGAGAAGAAAATACATTAGGACTGGGGCCAAACCAGAATATCTTTACTCTTTCATAAGTCCTCTGATGTCGGAATGCATTATCTCTGAACACTTTAAGCCCATTTAGCTTTATAGCAAAACAATACTGAACACTTGCTGAATCTTAATGATCTAGTTCAAGCAGCAAGGGTTGGGGCTGGATAGTGAGGATAGTGGTGGGGTAGGTGGACTCTAATCAGGAAGAACCTTTAATCAGATTCAGTTGGGACCCTCAGGGAGCGCTGAGAGGGTGCCGAGTGCAGGCATCTTACAAACATCCTGGAAAGTGCTCGTCCTTGACGACACACACAGGCTTTAAGTACAGACCTCAGGGCTCGGTGCCTGTGGCTCAACGGGCTAAGGCGCCAGCCACATACACCTGAGCTGGCGGGTTCGAATCCAGCCCAGGCCTGCCAAACAACAATGACAGCTGCAACTAAAAACTGGCCGGGCGTTGTGGCGGGCGCCCGTAGTCCCAGCTACTTGGGAGGCGGAGGCCGGAGACTCACTTGAGCCCAGGAATTGGAGGTTGCTGTGAGCTGTGATGCCACAGCACTCTATCCAGGGCGACAGCTTGAGGCTCTGTCTCAAAAAAAAAAGTACAAACCTCAGACAGGGGAGGCAGAACAACAGCACTGGTTTCTTCGATGATTGCTTAGGACAAAGAGTCAGCCTTTATTGAAAGCCTATAAACTACTCTGCCCTAGGTACGATGGAAAAGCACAAGCAAAAAAAAAAAACAGATGCTGGAAATTTAGTTGACAGAATGTTGCTCATAAGAAGAGGCTTGCTTGTGTCTTTTTGTGCTCAGACTTCTTGTTATAGGGGTTTGGTTTCTAATGAAATCTGACTTAAAGTGGACAGGTTGAGCTCTCAAATGACTTATCTAATGTTATGTGACAAGCACAAAAAGTACCATCCCTAAGCATATATTAGAGACAAATTGTTTCAATCTTAGACCTCCAAAATGCAATTTTACAAGTGGGGAGAAAGGTTGCTTTCCACTGATTAATTGCAAAGAAAACACTGCAAAAAGGGTCAACCTCTTCAGTATTCCTTCTATTTTTTCACTCCCCTCAGACACATAAAGAATATAAAGGTCACTTGAAATACCACCAGCCTTTTAGTATTTTTGAATATAATGACTATGATTAAGCAGATGGGCTCTGGGGTCAGCAGGCCTGGGTATGAATCACAGTTCTTTGTACCCTGGGGAAATGATATTAATTCTCTAGGCTTTGGTTTCTTCATCTGTAAAACAGAAACAATAATAACATTACTGTTGTGAGAATGTATGAAGATAATCCACATAAGAGGCTCAGAATATTAGCCGGTACGTAGTAGGCGCTCGGTAATGTAACTATTGTGAGCATTATAATATACGGATAATATACATATTATTCATGTCCCCCCCCATACATTCATACATACTCTTTTCTTATAGCAAAAATGGGGATTATACTTTCACATAGTTCATGATCTTTTTTAAGCTTACAATGTGTCATGAGCATTTTTATACATCATTAGTCTCCCACAACATAGTTTTTAATGCTGCAGAGTGCGCCCTTATATGACCGTACCCTAATGTATTTAACCAGTCTCCTACTGTCAGACAATTAGGTTGTTTCCACTCCTTGATAGCATAAACACCCCGTGGGGAAACGCCTTAGAGCAGTTTCTTGCTCACATCATTGGTTACTGCCTTAGAATGAATTCTCAGAACTGGAATCACTGAATCAAAAGAAATGCAATTAAGATATTCTGAAAAGAATAAACACATTAGAGAAAATGAGGAAAAGAAAAAAACACAATCCACCAGACTGATACAAGTACTAAAGTAATTTGGGCAATTTAGATTTTCCAATATTTTCATTTTTACTTATAAGACACAGAAGTAAAAGATAGGGAGATGTTTATTATTTCTTCTCCCTTCTGAAATACACTAAAATGACAATAAAGAACTTTTTAAAAACCCATAAAGTCCCCACAGTGTTAAAAAGAATGGAATAGGAGATGGCAATCACCAAAAAAATGTGAACAGAGTTTTGCGAGCTGAACAGATGAATGATAACTGACTTAGTGATTCAGAGGAAATCAAAATCCACACCATAACTTAAAATCTGTGAACTGACTTTATTATTTTTTTCTTCTTTGAGAAAGAGTCTCACTCTGTTGTCCAGGCTAGATTGCCATGCCATCATCATAGCTCACAGCAACCTCAAACTCCTGGGTTCAAGATCAGCCTTCCAAGTAGCTGGGACTGTAGGCACACCCAACACATGCCTGGATAATTTGTCTATTTTTAGTAGAGACAGGTCTCACTCTTGCTCAGACTGGTCTCCAACACCTGAGCTGAAGCAATCCTCCTGCCTCGGCCTCCCAAAGTACTAGGATTACAGGCATGAGCCACCCCACGTGAAGCCCATGACTGACTTTTAAAGAAGCCCTATACCCTTCAGGCCCCCTCCATGGCCCAAAAAAGTAAACATAATTTACCTTCTGAAGAGGGTGAAGGAGGCAGACTCTGGATCAGAAACATGAGCACTGCTGAAAGTAAGATGGGACACCTAGCCAAAGAGGAGCATTTAGGTGATAGTTGACATAGCAAGAAAGGCAAGATGTCTCCCAGCCCTCTTCCTAAGCTCACTTCCCAGCATGACGGCAGCCAGGTTCATATCTCTTCTCTCCTACCTCATCCCTGCTCCCAGACCAGAGATTGGAGAATTCTTCCATGACAAACTGATGGGTCCAGGAGAAAAGATGAAGGAGTTTCTATCAAGGAAATGTCCCCCACAAAAGCTATGATGAAGCCCAACTGACAAGTCCCCCAACTCCATGCTGAAAATGCTCATCAGACATTTGAGAAAAGCCCCAAATGCCACACCAAAACAAACCAAATTAACGAAAAAGAGAAACTCAGAAAAAACAAGGCAGGAAACTGAAGAAAATCTCTAAAAAGAAAAAGCCTACATCTATGAAATTAGAACAGGAAGACATTAAAGAATTAGAAAACAATAGCTGGGTGTTGTGGCAGGCACCTGTAGTCCCAGCTACTTGGGAGGCTGAGGCAAGAGAATTGCTTAAGCCCAGGAGTTTGAGGTTGATGTGATCTGTGACGCCACGACATTCTACTGAGGGCGACACAGTGAGAGTCTGTCTCAAAAAATAAATAATAAAAATTAGAAAACAAGACGATGCTCTGGGTAGTCAAATATAGAAAAGGAAAAACTGTTCTTCTTTTGAAAGATATTTGAGGCTCGGCGCCTGTGGCTCAATGGGCTAAGGAGCCAGCCACGTACACCTAAGCTGGCGGGTTCGAATCCAGCCCGGCCGCCAAACAACAATGACGGCTGCAACCAAAAAAAAAAAAAAAATGGCCAGGCGTTGTGGCGGGCGCCTGTAGTCCCAGCTACTTGGGAGGCAGAGGCAGGAGACTCGCTTGAGCCCAGGAATTGGAAGTTGCCGTGAGCTATGATGCCACAGCACTCTATCCAGGGTGACAGCT
>CAUYON010170591.1:0-12011 GCA_963573935.1 Arctocebus calabarensis
ACTAGGGAGGCTGAGGCAAGAGAATCGCTTAAGCCCAAGAGCTGGAGGTTGCTGTGAGCAGTGTGACGCCACGGCACTCTACCCAGGGCGATAAAGTGAGACTCTGTCTCTACAAATAAATAAATAAATAAATAAATAAAAGCTCGAGGTGGTCTCGAAATTGTGAGCTCAAGGTATCCACCTGCCTCAGCCTCCCAGAGGGCTACGATTATAGGCGTAAACCACTGTGCCCGGCCTGTTATGCTACTTTCTAACAACACATTTTTAAAAATGGCATTGCATGCCTTTTTAATAAAGACAATTCTTTAAGAAATGAATTTGAACTTCATCCTTCATCCTTTCATCCTTCTCAATCTGTGGGTTGCTACCCCTTTTAACTGTGTTAAAGGTTCACAGCATTAGGAAGGTTGAGAACCACTGCTTTAAAGAGTGCTTAGTGTTAATTTTTTTTTTAATTAAATCATAGCTGTTTACATTAATGCAATCATGGGGTACAATGTCCTGGTTTCATATACAATCTGAAATATTTTCATCAAACTGGTTAACATAGCATTCATGGCATTTTCTTATTGTGTTAATTCTTTATATTCTGCATTCAGTAATTTTCCCCTATACTCTTCTAAGATGCACCGTAGGTGTGGTCCAACCAATTACCCTCCTTCCACCCATCCTCCCCCCTCCTCTCCCCTCCCTTGCTCCTTTCCCCATATTCTTGTGCTACAATTGGGTTACAGCCTTCAAATGAAAGCTATAAATTAGTTTCGTAGTAGGGCTGAGTACATTGGATACTTTTTCTTCCATTCTTGAGATACTTTGCTAAGAAGAATATGTTCTAGCTCCATCCATGTACACATGAAAGAGGTAAAGTCTCCATCTTTCCTTAAGCTGCATAATGTTCCATGGTGTACATATACCACAATTTACCACAATTTATCAATCCATTCATGGGTCAATGGGCACTTGGGCTTCCTCCATGTTTAGTGTTAATTTTTAAAAAAATATTTAGGGAGCTGCCTGTAGCTCAGTGGGTAGGGCGCCAGCCACATACACCTAGAGCAGTGGGTTTGAACCCGGCCCAGGCCTGCTAAACAACAATGACAACTGCAACAACAACAACAAAATAGCTGGGCATTGTGGCAGGTGCCTGTAGTCCCAGCTGGAGGATGAGACAAGAGAATTGCTTGAGCCTAAGAGCTTGAGGTTGCTGTGAGCTGTGACGCCACAGCACTCTACCCAGGGCGAAAGCTTGAGACTGTGTCTCAAAAATATATATATATGGGAGGTGCCTGTAGCTCATCGAGTAGGGTGCTGGCCCCATATACTGAAGGTGGAGGGTTCAAATCTGGCCTCGGCCGAATTGCAAAACAGAAAAATAGCCGGGCGTTGTGGCGGGTGCCTGTAGTCCCAGCTACTCGGGAGGCTGAGGCAAGAGAATCACCTAAGTCCAGGAGTTGGAGGTTGCTGTAAGCTGTGTGATGCTACAGCACTGTATCGAGGTCAATAAAGTGAGACTCTGTCTCTACAAAAAAATAAATAAATAAATAAAATTAAAAAAATATATATATATAGCTCCTTAGTCCTTCTGGAACCTAATGTGCAAGGCGTAAGGAAAGAAATTTAGTATTTTGCAGATGGACACCTAGTTGTTCCAAACTATTGAATTATTTACCTCATTAATTTACCCTATTAATTTTTTTTTTCCTGAGACAGAGCCTCAAGCTGTCACTCTGGATAGAGTGCCATTGCATCACAGCTCACAGCAACCTCCAATTCCTGGGCTCAAGCGAGTCTCTTGCCTCCGCCTCCCAAGAAGCTGGGACCACAGGCGCCCACCACAACGCCCGGCCATTTTTGGTTGCAGCTGTCATTGTTGTTTGGCAGGCCTGGGCTGGATTCGAACCCTCCAGCTCAGGTGTACGTGGCTGGTGCCTTAGCCCGTTGAGCCACAGGCGCCGATCCTACCCTATTAATTTGAAGTCATTTTTATCATTTTTATTAAACAATTCTCATATACTCATGATTGTTTCTAGAATATGATTCAATGTATTTGTCGGTCTCTTTGTCAGTACCATGCTACTTTGGTTACTGTGACTTTACAGGACATTTTGTTATCTGGCAAAGCTCCTTTTATTGCCTCTTGCTTCCCTCTCCTCCATCTCAAAATTTGACCATGCTCATATGTTTAGTGTTCCAGATGAATTTTAGATTCAACTCATCAAATTCCAAAATCTTCCTATTGGGGTTTTAACTGAAATTGCATTAAATTGACATAATTATATATAATAATATTGAAGTTTCCCATCAGAAACGTATGTTTTCATCTATTTAAATCTTTAAAAAAATTTTTTTATGTTAGAGTCAAGATCTTCCTGTGTTGTCCAGGCTAGAGCATAGTAGGTATTCAGAGGCAGGATCATAGTGCACTGTAGCCTTGAACTTCTGGGCTCAAATGATCCTCTTGCCTCAGCCTCCAGTGTGGCTGAGACTATAAGTGCGGGCTATCACATCTGACTTATTTTATTCATTTAGAATGTCCTTAAAGTTGTCTTGTTTTCTTCATATAGATCTGGCATATTTCTCAAAATGTTCTAAGTGTGTGTGTGTGTTTGTGTGTATGTTTGGGTTGCTATGGTGAATGAGAATTTTTTCCATTTTAATATTTTTTAAACATTTTGTCTTAGTCAAGGTTTTTGTGGTAGCAAATTACAGAAATACATTCAAACTAACTTAGGCAAGAAAAGGGAGTGGGGTGGGGAGAATTCTTTGGAAGGAGGCCAAGGCCAAGGGTGGAAAGGAGACTGGACCTCACAAGGGAGATGGAAACAAGAACTGGTCTCCTTTGCTGCTTCTATGAGTAGATCAATTTTTCTATCCTTCTGTAGTTCAGCTTTCTTTGCTTCTCCTTTTGTCCCCGTTTCACAGTTCTGAGAACCAAGGGGATATACAAAAATCCCCGGCTGTAGGGCTACCCACATGAATGGAGCAATTCTCAGAAAATAACTGGGCTGAGGAGGAACCTTTGTAACAGATTTCAAGGTGCTGCAATGTCAGGAACTTCAAAAGAATCTTTTTCTTGCCTAAGAGAGGTAGAGTTGGAAGTTAAAGTATGGGAGAACCCACCCTCCTTAGTTTCAGGTAGTTGATAAACAGGGACTGAAAATCGTCAGGTTTCGGGATAATTCAACAAAAATATATTGAGCCTGTTCTGTGACTACATTTGTATACTACTCTGCTGTTGTAGGGGCAGTGGCATATCTTTCTTCACCATCATAGGGGTCACGGCTGATACTCCAATAACAAAAGCTACATTAACAAAAAAAAAGTATAACATATTTATTTAATCAAAGTTTTATGTGGCATGGGAGTCTTCAGAAATGAAGATTCAAAGAGCTAAGGAAAACTGTCTACTTTTATACTTAGGTATGGTGAAGAATAGACAGCCACAGGCAGTGCCTGTGGCTCAAAGGAGTAGGGTGCCGGGCCCCATATACTGGAGGTGGCAGGTTCAAACCTGGCCCCAGCCAAAAATTGCAAAAAAAAAAAAAAAACAAGACTAGACAGCCATGTAGAAATGTGACTAGACCAAAAGGGCATGATTTAATAGTAACAGATGGAGGGGGTAAATCCAGCAAGGTCTCTTTGTTTAGCATCCCTTCCTCCCAAGTACAGGGCAGGATCCCTTGTGACTTACTATCAGTAAAGGTAGGTCAGAGAATTTCTTTATGGCCAGGTCCTACACAGAAAGGCAGGGAACGTTAGAATGACAATTTTAGGTGTTATGGCTGGCATTTGGTGGGGGTGGGGTTCTAGTTTCTATGACCTACCTTGAGGGAAAGAAATTCTGATTTCAACAGCTTGCCTTGAAGGAGAAAGAAATGTTGAAGATAGGAGTCAGAAGATCAGAGAGAGACTACTTCTGAGGTCTTCCAATCTCTTAGTTCAAAGTACTCACCAAGCCAAAGCACTATATTTTGGAGTATTATTTTCTGAGCCGTAACACTGTTTTTTTTTTTTTTTTTTTGTTTGTTTGTTTTTTTGAGACAGAGTCTTAAGCTGTCACCCTGGGTAGAGTGCTATGGTGTCATAGCTCACAGCAACCATAAACTCTTGGGCTTAAGCGATTGATTCTCTTGTCTCAGCCTTCCAAGTAGCTGGGTCTACAGGCAGCTGCCACAATGTCTAGCTATTTTTTTTTTTTTTGTCGTTGTTGTTGTTTGCAATTGTCATTGTTTTGGCAGGCCCGAGCCCCCTGCCAAGCCTGCTAAAACCAGCCAGCTCCAGTGTATGTAGCTGCACCCTCACCCACTGAGGTACTGGCGCCGCCCCCTAACACTGTTCTTTGTGCATTTCCACATATTTCACTTGCCTACCTTTTAGGCTTTTGACTTAGAGTACACATAGTATGATAAGAACAGGAAATTGGGTAGTTTAAGGGTATACATTATCATTTCAAATAGTTTGTCTTTAGAAAATAAGATCTTTCAGGCCCAGCATAGTGGCTCATGCCTGTAATCCTAGTACTCTGGAAGGCTAAGGTAGGAGGATCACTTGAGTTCATGAGTTTGAGATCAGTCAGAGGAAAAACAAGAACCCCTCTCTACTAGAAATAGAAAAATCTGCAGGGCATCATGTAGGCATCTGTAGTCTCAGGTATTGGGGAGGCTGAGGCAGGAGGATTGCTTGAACTCATTAGTTTTTGGTTGCCGTGAGCTAGGCTGACTCTACAGCACTCTAGCCTGCAGCAACAGACGGAGACTCTGCCTTAAAAAAGAAAGAAAAAGAAAATAAGATCCTTCAAAGTTGTTAACTTAGGATAAAGATGACCGTGATCCTATTCTTACTTTACACAGGTTTACAATTCCTTTGGATTTTTCTCTGTATAAAAGGGGAACTTTTATGATGATAAAAGAAACTCTCCTCCTAAATCAGAAATCGTGTTAAAATATTATTCTTTACTCACTTTATTAATCTAGTTCAAAGGTTGACAATAACATTTAACTAGGAACCTGGTGAAAGCTACAATGAGAACCAAGAAACTTTGGCAGTCTTGGAACTATTGGTTACTAATTGAATGACCTTCACAAGTAACATGGCCTCTGTGACCCTGTTTTCTCACTTTCAAACGCAGGATAACTTTTCTATTTGGGTATTAGGAGACGAAACACTGAACAAAGGACTAGATTCACGTGGGGCGTTACCAGTGACTAAGGTGGGAGTCTGATACTGCTCAAGGAAAAAAGATAAACAACTTTCGCAGGAGACTGAGTAGAAAAAATGGACCCTAGAAGCGACACCGTTGCCAGCCTCAGCTCTTTTACACAGATAACTCCATCCTATGGCGGACACACTCTTAATTGAAAAACGAGTTTTTCTCTCACTAACGCAAAATTCCGTTTTTCCAAACTTTGCTTCCCCGCTCAGTCTGCAAACGAGTCACGTTTTCCTCTGTGGCCCAGGGGTTGGGGAGGGCGGAAATCGCCATAAGCCAAGAGGAGCCCCAGGCCGTGCGGAGCAGTGCGTAGGGGACCGGGGTTAGGCTGTCGCGGCAGGCACGGCGCGCAGGCACCGCCCCACTCCAACCAGCCTACTCCGCCTCCCATCAGACACGTTTGCACAATTTAGGGAGTGACTTCCGGCCTCAGGCGTGTGTTCCGGTCGTCCCTCAGCTCGTCTTCCTTCCGGGGCGGAACTTTCGATCAGACGCGCGCCGCTGCGGAGCTTGTAGAGGGGAAAGACAGGAGGGTCGGTATGGCTGACCAGGCCTTACAGTCCTTGAAAGAGTGCCTAGGAGGACGCTGTTTCTAGCTTTTCTTTCTTGGTCTTTTCTCCACGTGACGTCCTGGTTGCACCGACATCCTGGGCTTTCGGCCCTACAGACCCCCTGAGGCTCTTCCGCTTCCTTTTCCCCAGGCCCCGCCCCCGGCGTCCCGTGGCCATGACGACCACTCCGCGGGACTCCCTCGTGTGGAAGCTCGCGGGGCTGCTGCGGGAGTCAGGTGAGTGGACTTCTGTCTGAGCTGGGCCTCAGGTGGGGGTGGTGCTTTCCAGAGACACGCCGTAAGAGTCACAGACTTGCGACCGGGAGAGTCTCGAGGTGTCGGAGTTCCGTTTCTTTAATCTTCCCAGGTTTATTAGCTCTAGTCCTGTTGCCTCCGACCTTTGAGACCAAACTCAAGTATCACTGCTTCCAGCGTTACTGATGCTTTCAAAAGGAAGTGATCTTGCCTTGCCTAAAAGCCCCCGAGGACCAGGGACTGGTAATAATCACTGTTGCCTAGCCAGAGGCTAGATGTCGGATGGTTAAAAGCGTGAGACTTGGGTTCAGACCTATCTCCGTTGGAATCTCAACCCTCTTTAAAACTGGGCCAGATTGTTTCCTGCGCCTCAGTTTTCCTCACAAGCAGAATGGCATAATGATTGTACTCAGCAGTTGTGGAGATTAATTTTAATTCTTGTAAGGTATTTAGTACAGTGTTTGCCGTATAGTAAGTGCTTAACAGTAGCCATTTTAATTGCTTCGCTCAGTGCCTGGTCACGATGGAGCCGCAGTGGTTCAGTATGTGGTTGGTATTAGTTGTGGTAGAACAAGCTTTGGCTTTGAGATCAGGCGGAAGTAGCAACTTCCTACTGGCTTTACAATCTCCATCAAGATTTTTTTTTTTTTTGGAGACAGTCTCACTATGTCACCCTGGGTAGAGTGCGGTGGCGTCACAGCTCACAGCAACCTCAGACTCTTGGGCTTAAGCGATTCTGCCTCCCAAGTAGCTGGGACTACAGGCGCCTGCCACAACACCTGGCTATTTTTTTTATTGCAATTGTTTAGTTGATCTGGGCTGGGTTTGAACCTGCCACCCTCGGTGTATGTAGCTGGCATGTAACCACTGTGCTACTGGCGCCTAGCCAATCCATCAAGATTCTAAACATCCTGGCTTGGGGCTTGTGGCTCAACAGGCGCCAGCCATGTACACCTGAGCTGGTGGGTTCAAATCCAGCCTGGCCTGCCAAAACAACAATGATGGCTGCAACCAAAAGATGGCCAGGCATTGTGGTGGGCACCTGTAGTCCCAGCTACTTGGGAGGCAGAGGCAAGAGACTCGCTCGAGACAAGGAATTGGAGGTTGCTGTGAGCTGTGATGCCACAGCACTCTATCCAGGGGGACAGCTTGAGGCTCTGTCTCAAAAAAAAAAAAAGATTCTAAACATCCGAGTCAGAGGCTCGTGTATTGCTGAGCTCACAAGTTCAAGACCAGCCTGAAGCAGAGCAAGACCTTGTCTCTAAAAAATAGCCAGGTGTTGTGGCGGGCGCCTGTAGTCTCAGTAACTTGGGAGGCTGAGGTAAGAGGATTGCTTGAGCCATACAGTTTAAGGTTGTTGTGAGCTATGACGCCCTGGCACTGTACTGAGGGTGACAAAGTGACACTGTTTCAAAAAAAAAAAAAATTCTCCTTTGAACCTCAGTGTTCAAATCTGCAACATGGGATTAATGGTACTTCTCATTGGGAGATTCTGATGAGGTTTAAATAAGGTTTCATTCATCTGGCACATATTACTCAGTTGATGTTAGTTGCCGTCCATTATTCTGCCCTCCCATTGATGGTGTCTGGAATCTCTTTTTTTTTTTTTTTTTTTTTTGCAGTTTTTGGCGGGGACTGGGTTTGAACCTGCTACCTCCGAAGGAACTGGCGCCCTACTCCTTTGAGCCACAGGTGCCGCCCCTGGAATCTCTTTTTTTTTTTGTTGAGACAGTCTCACTTTGTCTCCCTTGGTAGAGTGCTGTGGCGTCATAGCTCACAGCAACCTCAAACTCTTGGGCTCAAGCAATTCTCTTGCCTCAGCCTCCCAAGTAGCTGGGACTACAGGCAGCTGTTTAATGCCTGGCTAACTTTTAGAGACAGGGTCTTGCTCTTGTTCAGGTTGATCTTGAATTGAGCTCAGGCAATCCACCTGTCTTGGCCTTCCAGAGTGCTAGGATTATAGGAATGAGCAGTGCACCTAGCCTGGAATCTCTTCATAACAGTTTTATTTTCTGTTTATATTAATAATTGTGAAAATGTCTTCTTTCCTTTTGTAAGAAGAGAAGACTGGGAGGCTCTTTGAGGATGAGAAGAGTCTTTGAATCATGTCTGTATCATTGTGTGATTTTTAACTTATTCAACAAACATCTGGTATTTTTCCATGGGTTAGGGATGAGACTGCATGAGTGTGACTTTAAAGAGGTAGCAAGTGGGAAAGGGGTATCTGGTGTTGGTTGGTTATGGTGTCTCCAGGCTATAATCTTAGCACTCTGAGGTGGTTGGATTGCTTGAGATCACCTGAGCAAGAGCGAGACCCCGTCTCTTTTAAAAATAGAAAAACTAGCTGGGCCTTGTGGTGGTCACTTGTAGTCCCAGCTACTAGGGAGGCTGAGGCAGGAGGATCACTTGAGCCCAGGAGTTTGAGGTTGCTGTGAGCTATGATGATTCCACAGCACTCTCTACCCAGGCTGACAGAGTGAGACTTTGTCTCCTCCCCAAAAAAAATAAAGAAAAGAAAAAGGTAGTAGGAGATCTTTGTAGTGATGGGAATAGTTTCATATCTTAATCATGATGATGGTTATAGGAATCTACATAAGTGGCTTAGAACTATGCATACAGGCCGGGTATGGTGGCTCACACCTGTAATCCTAGCACTCTGGGAGGCCGAGGTGGGCTGATCGCTTGAGCTTAGGAGTTTGAGACCAGCCTGAGCTAGAATAAGACCCTGTGTCTACTAAAAATGAAAAACTGAGGGAGGAGGATCACTTGAGCCCAAGAGTTTGAGGTTATTGTGAGCTATGACACCATGGCACTCTCCTGAGAGCGAAAAAGTGAGACTCTGCCTCAAAAAAAAAGAACTATGTATCTATATATACATATTCTGCTAATATTTCCTGATGATTTAGATATTGTACTATAGTTTTATTTATTTTTTTTTTGAGACAGTCTCAAGCTATTTTGAGCAGAAGGTAAAAGAAAATTTGGGAAAATTGGTTGGAGTCATGTAGTGAAGCAGTCTTATATATCAGGCCGGAGAGTTAGAACTTTCTTTTGGAGATGGGTGGAGCCACTGAAGGCTTTTGAACTGAGGAAAAGATAGATAATTTGATCCTATAGTGGAAGATCTTCAGTATGGATTGGAGTGAATGTATTTTGGGGGTCACAAAGTTTTATAATAAAAAGGAAAAAAAACTTTTTATCATGTCCTTCTTCCTGTCTTCCCTTCTCCCTGCAGGGGACGTGGTTCTATCTGGCTGTAGCACACTGAGTCTTCTGACTACCACACTGCAGCAGCTGAACCATGTATTTGAGTTGCACCTGGGGCCATGGGGCCCTGGCCAGACAGGCTTTGTGGCTCTGCCTTCCCACCCTGCTGACTCCCCCATCATCCACCAGCTTCAGTTCCTCTTTGATGTGCTGCAGAAAACACTTTCACTCAAGGTTCTGGGGGTGGCATTGGGCAGGATGTTCAAAGGGCCCAGGGAAGTGATGGAGGCTGCGGTGGGGTAAGGGTACAAAAAGTGCAGGGCCAAGATCAAGAGTGTGTCAGAGATATGGGTGGTTGTGCTAAAGAAGGGGTGCTGAGGAAAGAGAGCTCTGCCTTGCTCAACTGGAGTGTTTTTCTTGTAGCTAGTTCATGTCCCTGGTCATGGTCTACCAGGGCCCATCAAGATTTTTCCCTTCAAGTCTCTTCGGCAGCTGGAGGTATGGGGGTGCTGGGTGATGTTGGCGCATAATCCCCAACTTGAGGCAGCCACTTGGGAATGGGGAAGAGAGGTGGCCTCTTTTGGTGGGGAGATCAGGACTGAGTATACCCACTGCTCTGCAGTAATGTGATATCCATTACTGCAGAGCAGTCCCATCCATTTAACACTTCCTTGAACCATAACTGGGCTCTGTTGTCGTCTTCTTCCCCACCAGGGGAAGTGGGGATGAGGCTTTGGTCTTTTGTGAAGTTCTACCTTCCTTTGTGCCTCCCTTTCCTTTGCCTAGCTCCGAGGTGTCCCTCTGCACTGCCTGCATGGCCTCCGAAGCATCTATTCCCAGCTGGAGACCCTGATTTGTAGCAGGAGCATCCAGGCATTAGAGGTAAGGAGGGTGATGGGTGGGCTTGGATGCCTTGTCCTGACAGATATAGAGGACCAAGCTCTGATTTTCTCCCTTTTCTACAGACTTCCCCGCCTCCTGCTTCCTTTAGGCAGTGTCCTTGTTTGCTTCCCTGTGCTCCCATAGCACTCTATACCTATCGGTATATTTATAGTCACACCTACCGGATCGTGTTAAATGTTCTAGTGTCTGCCTCCCCACTCTCCCCACAGTGAGTTCCTTGGAGACAGGGACTTGGACTTCATTTTAAGTCTGCATCTCCAGATGGATCCCAGTGTACAAAGAATGAATGAATGAATAAGTGTTAGAGTATGACCTTGGCGTGGGCAGGATGTTGAGTGTGGAGTAATGAAGCACCCATCTCCCCTCTCAGGAGCTCCTCTCAGCCTGTGGTGGTGACCTCTGCTCTGCCCTCCCCTGGCTGGCTCTGCTTTCTGCTGACTTTAGCTACAACACACTGACTACCTTAGATAGCTCTCTGGTGAGTGCCTTTTTTTTTTAAATTTATTTTTTATTAAGTCATTTGTCCATAGATCATACATAGATTTATGCCATTATGGGATTTGTTGTGTTGATTATTTATACAAATTGGAGTGCTTACATGCTCCAATGCTAATAAACATAGCTTTCACCTCATTTACCCAATTATAGCATTAAGACGTTTGTGTTCTACATTTGATAGATACAGCTTGTACTTGCAATATGCTCCATAGGTGTGGTTCCCCTACTAACCCTCCCTCTATCAACCCACCTCCTTCCCTTCCCCTCTTCCTCCCCTTTCCTCCTTCATCCTAGGCTATAGTTGTGTTTCATTTTTCATATGCAAGTGTGAGTGATCTGGTGAGTGGCTTAGTGGGAAGAAAGTTCTGAGGAAGGGCAAGGATGGGCCTTTAGGGAGGAGAGCCAGCTGGTTGATAAAGTATCCTTGTAACAAAGACTAACTCTCTGCTTCCTCTTCCTGTTTCTCTCAGCGCCTCTTGTCATCTCTGCGCTTCCTGAACCTGAGCCACAATCAAGTGCACCACTGCGAAGGCTTCTTGATGGTGAGTATAAGCACCTAGCTTGAGCCTTTGCTCTGCACCCACCCTTTCCTCTGGACCTGCTTTTTCTCCTCCCTTGCTGTGGGTGGAGTCATAACCTGAGATGTGGCACTGTTTGGGACTCAGACTCTAGCATAAGACAAACCAGAATTCAAATCTCAACTTCTGATACTTGTATAGCTTGGAGCAAATTAGTTAACTTCTTGGTTTCTCTACTTGTAAAGTAGAAATCACAGGAGTCCTGCTTTTATAGTATTAAAGTGATTATGAAAAGTTTCCAGTGTTACTTAAGCTAGCGTCTAGTTAAAAAACTGGTGGCTTGGCTCGGCGCCTGTGGCTCAACGGGCTAAGGCGCCAGCCACGTACACCTGAGCTCGCGGGTTTGAATCCAGCCCGGGCCCGCCAAACAACAATGACAGCTGCAACCAAAAAAATGGCCAGGCGTTGTGGCGGATGCCTGTAGTCCCAGCTACTTGAGAGGTGGAGGCAAGAGACTCGCTTTAGCCCAGGAATTGGAGGTTGCTGTGAGCTGTGATGCCACGGCACTCTATCCAGGGTGACAGCTTGAGGCTTTGTCTCAAAAAAAAAAACCTTTCTTTTCCTCAATAAATTTTTTTTCTTTAAAAAAAAATAAGAATGAAAGTAGAAAGACAACATATTGAGTGGAAGAAAACCTCTGCAAATCACATTTCACAAAGAATTTGACTTGCAGTTGACTGATTAAATGTTGACTAGCTAGTTCAAAGAAAAGGATGATAGAAAAGTAATTATGAGGGGAATAGCCCTAAATTCTAAGGATCACATTAGTATTTTCCTGGGAGTATTGACGGAGAGCGATCTTCCAAGCGAT
>CAUYON010170592.1:0-14323 GCA_963573935.1 Arctocebus calabarensis
TATATTTCGAACGCGCCAATCCTCCCGATCTCTGTGTCTCACCAGTTGCCCATCCACTCCAATAGTTCACACGGGGAAAGATCCAGAGCTCCCACCCTCTCACCTGCTGACCTGGGAGAGATGGACTATAGGACTGTCTCCGCCACCATCTTCCTCCTCCTACCAGTTGGTCTTAAAGCCGTATTCTCCTCTTTATGGCAAGTGCTAGAAAACCACAAAGCACCTCATTTTTTCTTGCTCTTTTCCACACTATAATGGTGTCCTTAGAGACAGTGTGTTACACTGGCAAGTGTATTACCTCCTTTACAGTTAAAAATAAATTATGCCTTTTAGCTGGGGTACTTAAAATCCACATTTGGTTATCTGTTCAAATTTAAAAAAATATTGAGAATTGCTTATTGAAATTGGCTAGACTCTCTTTCTAGTGCTCAATAAACCAGCCTTTACTGAGTGTACCCAGGACTGTTATATGTCCAGGATAATGGACATATAAGACATGGTTCCAGCCTTCAAAGAACTTATGATCTAGTTGAAAAATAAAATACTAGTGTACTTTTCAATATTAAACTGGTAGATGTTATTGCTATTACAATTTGTAAAAAAAAAACAAACCAATAAAAAAGTCTTCTAACCCATTCTTCATAGGTGTTCTTATGGTGCAACGTTTTCTTTCTTGCTTATCTTGATTCACTTTCTTAGTAACCCAATGTTACTTTGACTTGCATGCACTAGATCATTAACAAATTGTTATTAAATTAATTACTCCCCAGCTTATTCCTGATTGGACAAAGAAAAGATCTTTTCTATATGCTTCTGGGATCTGTCCTGCTCTTACATCCTATTTTCATACTTGAAATTATTGCTTAAGCTCTCGTGTCATCATCATGATGTAGTTGTACATTTTTAACCCTCTTTTTTTTTTTAAATTGAAATTTTCTTTGTAAGTGTCTAGGGCATAGAAAGTGATCAGTGAAAGTTAATTCAATCTAGTAATCTAACTTGGCTCTTCTACTACGCAGTTCCAAATCATTCTTTTCAATCGTGTGTCATCTTCAAGTCCATGTCCGTTGTGTGCATTTATTCTTAAATTATGGAAGATGAAAACTAAAATGGGAAGGCACCAAGAGGGGGGTCATCTCTCTCTCCCGGGACAGGAGCATGAGCCCCAGTGATATATCCTGTGGAGAGAAAGCAGGAGCAAAAACAATAAACGTCTTGAACATACTTCCCATTAAGCAAGTGAAATTATTCTCCTGTTCTCACAGCTTTGTATTTGAGGCTTTGTATTTTATTTATAGTATAAGTTCTCTGCTCTTTTCAGTGGGTGCTGCTTCTTGTACTGAGCAATGGTTACTGGAGTCCATTTTTCACTCGCCACGTAACGTGCTCCTGGTTCTCCACGGCGAGCTTTCTCCCAGTTAGCTCGCTCACGCCTTCATAGCCACAACACGGAGCAGTATTTTAAAACCCTGCAAACCTTAGGTTTATACATGGTGTTGTTTACTTGTATAGTCTTAAAAAACATACTCTTCCTGCACAAAGCAACTTCCAGTTCTTTCTTTGAGTTTAGTTTTACAAAAAATACAGCATGGCTGAGTTGGAGTTCATGATTCTTTTTAATCTCAGAATGGACTTTCTTGTCTCTGATAGATTTTTTTCCCCACTTGGAAGATGAATTGCATTTTATCACTTATCTCAGAGGAGTTCTTTGAGATAAACTAAGAAAATAAACATCGGCCGGGGCTCAGTCGCTCACGCCTGTACTCCTAGCATTCTGAGAGGCCAAGCAGGGGGATCCTTTGAGCTCAGGAGTTCCAGACCATCCTGAGCAAGAGAGAGCCCACATATCTAATAAAAATAGACAAAAAATTAGTCAGGTGTTGTGACAGGCACCTTGTAGTCCCAGCTACTTGGGAGCCTGAGGCAGGACGATTGCTTGAGCCCAGGAGTTTGAGGTTGCTGTGAGCTAGGATGATGCCATGGCACTCTAGCCTGGGCAACCAGTCAAAACATATAAACAAATAAACAAAATCATGGTTCTACATTTAAAAATGAGTGATATGTTACAAGACTGTGACCAAATGGATAAAGTGCTAAATCTCATGAGGTTTGTGTGCTGCAGTATGATTGCACACTGAATTTCATTGGGGTGTTTCCTGGCTGGTGGAGGCAGAGGAACGCCTTCTATTCTACCTCACGACTTTACCACTGATCCTGTGTGTTAAAGAAGTGGCTTCAGAAACAAGAAGTTTTAGTGGGTGACTTTTACCGTGTGACTTCTTGGGATGGTACATGGATAGCCCCAGACCCTTTGGCTATTTCTATTATAGCATCTACTAGGGAGATCCAAAACCTAATAATTGGGATTTCATTTAGTACTTATTTCCCCCCAGAAAATACAGTTAATTCAGATTTTAAAATTATAATTAATCTGAAGAAGTGATAATGAAGATATAGGATTTAATATTTACTCTCAAATTCTGAATTTGTTTTCCAATCAAGATTAACTCTGGCTACAGTAAAAATGTTAGAAGATTTTGTTCTGTTCTTTAACCCAGAAGACTGGTTTATCTTCATTTGTGTTGGTTGGCAGTAAAACCCAGTGTCAAGGAAGATGAAACACTGGTGTATATTTCTCAGGAAGGGCTCAGACAATCCATCCCTTTCAGACTTCATATCTTATTTAGAAGGTATCGCCAGTATCCAAACTATGTACTTTTCCAGCCCCCCATGGCGTCTGAGATTCTCCAACCCTTTGTCATTTTATACAACCAACACCTTTTACTGTCCCACTCTACATGGACAATTAACCACGTCACTAAATTTTTATCTAGGTGTAAAGAAGAGAAAAAAGAGTAGTTATAAAAGGTTTTGTAATGTAGATTCCTGGATAATACAAACCTCTGTCTTACAAGACAGTCATAGTTTTTCGGGCTATGTTCTACAGTATTTATGTGAAGTAAGCAGTGTACAGTCTAAGAGAAATAAGGATTACCTATGATTTGAGCTTCATAAATGCATACAAGATATAATGAATAAGATAGAGTAGAATGAGGATGCAGAAGACATCAAAAATATCTATACATTCCTCCTGTGTAATTTTTTTCCCATGTCCAAGACATGGACTTGTATTTAGAAGAGAACTTATAAATCATCTTGGAGGCCATTGCATTTAATGCAATGTCTGTACGGGTGACCACTTGGCATGGCAATGATAGATGGGCTCACACAACTAGGTCCAGTGGTTCAAATGGAGTTCAGTTTGGCAGTGACTAAAAGTCTTTATGATCCAGTGATTGTTCAGCGACCTGGATGAAATGAATTGGTCTCTTTCCTAGTGAATAGATGTCCATGTTCCAAGACCAGAATGTAACTGGTACTAATTGTCTCCCTGGCTGATAGTTTCAGCAAGAGGGCTAAAGAGGTCATAAGGAAAGGTGACAAAATGCTCTGTCTTTTTGCACCATTGCTCATTTATTGCACTCACTGCACCAGGTCATCCCATTGGCGAGGCAGAGAAGAGGAAAACATTCACTGTTGCAACCCGAGTTAAACTGCACCTGTCTTAAATGACACGTCTTCAATTCTCTTGATTATTTCTGTGACTAAATCTTTATGCATGCTGAATCTAGTCCAGCACTTTCACACCTAGGGGAAGAAAAGCAAAAACAGAAAAGAAAAAATTGTCCCTAAAATGACAGACATGTCTCCTGTTTTAGAGCAAAATCTAGATTTTTAAAGATTCATGAAGTTACTTCATAGTTTCTTTATAATTATATCTGACTGCTCTAGAGAGTTCACTTGAAAGTTACTCTCATCAATGCTTGTCCTTCAGGACCCATAAGAATATTTTAAAAAATATTTTTGTTCTACAAAAAGTGAAGTCCAGAAGAATCTTCCCTGAATAAGAAGAATAAATGATAAGATATCAGTCTTTATTAAATAAATATAAAAATATAATCCAATCCTAATCAGTACCCTGAAAGTTAATGCTAAAATTCATATGAAAAGATGCTAACAAAATTAATCACAATGAGGTAAGTACAGTGATGCTGAAAGAGACAAAAGTTACTGCAGTAAAGCAAGATGAGAGTGGAAGATAAATTGATCTCAGCAGATCCATGGAACCCAGCTAGATGGGTGCTCGGGACATATCCCTAGGTAAAGGAACTTAGCATTGTTTAAGCAGGGTATTTCAAATCCATGAGATGTATGGACAATTCAGTATTCAAAAGAAGAATGCAAAATTAGATCTTTTCCTCACATCATGTACAAAAACACAGGTAGAAAAAAGTCTAATTGCAAAAGTTATAAAATATTTAAAGACAGTGTTTATAAGCTTGGAGAGGCATTCTTATACAGGGCATGGAAACCCATAAAGAAAATGGTTTGGGCAGATTGGAGTACATTAAAATTCTAAATTGTGTGAAAGATAGCAAATACAAGTTAAAATACAAACATCTCATGTGATAGTACTTGTTCCATATATATTAGGTATGTGTAATGAATATCCCTAATATTTAAAGAGTTCCTCTAATATGGGAATAAAAAATTAACTACTTGACAGAAAAATGGACAAAGGATATGGATAGGCAATTCAGAGATGAAGAGCTAGAAATGACTGATAAACAGATAAAAAGTCCTGTAAGTATTAATTAAAGGAATTAAAATTGAAACAGGACAGTTTTTGTCTGTCAGATTGGGATAATATAAAGAAAATTGAAAACACATTCTGTGCTGTGCTACCCTGGGCTGGTCTGTGGCATGAAAATGACCTTCTTATCCCCTGCAGGATTAAAGTGAGTTTCTAAGACCTTTAGAAATTAGTTTGGTAATAGCTTTTAACATTTTCAATGCATATTTTCTATAATTTAGAAATATTTTGAGGAATCAGACTTATAGCCATGAGTTCAAATGCATGTTTGTGCGCATGACAAACATCACAGTGTCCTTGAATAAGAAAATGGTAAAGTAATTACATCATATCTTTACAATGGGCTCTATGTAACCATCAAAAAGAATTCAGTAACATTATATGTAATAACATGAAAAATTACCTGTGCTATATTGCTGAGTGAAAAAAAATGTGTGGTGACAGTTCTTTAATATTTGAGCATATGTTTGCATCACTGTGCATTCTTAGGGAAGTATTGAGATGTATATGACCTTAATTGTTCAAAGAAGCTAAAAATTGAAATGTCTGATGTGTGAGTGGATTGAAGAAATCAAGGTGAGACTTTTACTTCTTCAAATAACTTTCTCAAAAGGGATGGGACTTTGGACTTGAACTTTGTGGCTTTTTAGTGGGAGAGTTTGTGCCTGCTCAGACATGTACTCTGTATTCTTGTCAATTCCCATTTTTCCAATTAGGGTAAAGCAGGAATTATCATTAGGGCTTACTCTGCCCATTCAAGGGGCTATCAGACATGGCCATTGTGAGTGGCCAAGGCACCAAAATGGGTTTGAGGGGTTGTCTGTGAGGGGATGTTTGATTTCCTGGTGATAATGCTTTATTTCAGAGCCATTTACCTCTGATCCCTTCTCTTGTTAAAACATAATACCTACCATAAAATATCTCAGTAAATATCAACTTTGTGAAACAATTGTCAATTGGAAAAATACTTTTTAAAACATTAGATCTTAAAATTTAGTGTTTTCATAATTCATGAAAGTTTTAAGTGTGAGAGCCTCCCTTATTTTTTTCTTGTCTTCCTATAAATTCAATTCTTTTCTGTAAATAGTTCTAATGGTTCATGTTGCCTAGCTGGGCATTTGAATTCACAGTTCCCTTGAACAGAGAAATGGACCACAATTTCCAACTACTAACATGTAAAACTTGTCCTCCCAACTAATGTTTTATGACATAGCATGGAAATTTGTTTTCTGATTTACCAGAGTAAGAAATTAGGTTTTGAAAGTGTTAAATTCCTTTTACAATCACTTCATCTTCCTCACCCTTACCCCTTCTTCTGCTTGTCATATAATATTTTCTCATTGATAGGCTTTTGAAATGGGTTTAATCTTCGCTTTTATGTAGGGTACACCAAAATGGACATTTATATTTTCATATTTCAATAATTTTTTTTACCATAATCTGTATCCCAACTTGTAGTTATGATGTCAAAATGATATCTCTCACATTGGAGGCATTTCATCGCCAGATTATATGTGAACTTTTCTTCTGTTCATATCACAGATTTTTGTTGTCATTTCTTCTGAGAAACACTTTTGTTCCTGTATAGAAAAATCGCAAGTAACATCTTAATTTAAAGGATCAGTGATGGGAAATGAGTATGGCATTTGCCCAATATTAAGCTAATAATAAAGCCTGGAGAGAAGGAATTATGGAGATCAATTTCCCCAAAATGCTGCTTTTGACTTGCCATCTGTTATCCAAAATCCTTTAGTGTTTGAATTTGTGAGCACATCCCAGCCTTCATAAAATAAAATAAAACATTTCTCCTTGACCTTCTCTGCCATCTGGCACCACTGCTTAATACCTGCAAGAGGTAGAGGAGAAGAATCCTGAAGGACACCACCACCTCGTTGTAGGAACAGGCTTAAGAGAGCTCTCCTATCATTTGATAGAAGTTATAAAGAAAAATAGCCCTCACATCAGTAATATTTTTGATCTTTCCTCTAAAAAAAAAAAAAAGACAAAAACAGACATAAAAGACTAGCAAAAGTGAAGTCAAAACTGAGACATATTTCAAAAAGTGTAGACACATAAGTGGATATTTGTATAGGAGTTTTATATGTGGGAGTAAAAATTAGCCATTTTAGAGTGAACACTTTGGGAATAAGTTCAGGAGATTTAGTAGTGGTAATTCAGATTCTAGGCAGGAAGGTCCTTGATGTCAGCTTTGGAAGTAGGACAGTTTTTCTGGCTAGAATTCAAAATGGGGTAAAAAGGCACAAAATTGTTGGAATAACATTAAAGCAACACCACTGAGTAGACGTGGGATAAAAATGATTTACGTGTGATTTAGTAATGAAATGATGCAGACATTGTTTTAAGTGAAAAGCAATGTGATATAATAAAGTTTGTGGCAGCATTTAGGCCCAGAGTAAAGAGATGTATATTCAGAGCAGCCTGGAGACAAATGGATGCTGGGCTAAATCACTCATGACGAGGGACTGAGGGTGACACACGAATGCCAATGGGCTGCCCTGTGCTGCTGACTGGTCTGTGTGATACTCGGCCAGCTCAAATGCTTCAGGTGTTCAGAGGAGGCTCAGGGCCATGAGAAAGGAACCGCTGTGCTCCTGGGGTGGTCAGATAATGATCAAAGACATAACCGGCCACATTGCTGTGCCTGCCCGGTAGTTAGGCTTTCTTTGTCTTGTTTCCATGTTTATTGGGCAGGAAGTGATCTGTCAGTTCCATTTAGAACTTGTATTTTCAGTACAACTGACACTGGGTTAAAACAACCACAATAAGATTTACAAGAGACAATAATGTTATATTATTGATAGCTATCAATAATGGATAATGAGACCTTAGTTTGAACTCCTTGGACAAACAAGAAATTGAGGCTGTCAGTAGGTTATAAATGAAATTTTAATTACGTAGAACTGTTGCAGCGCATGTAGCCTATGGCTAGGAGGAGTAGAGTTATAAGAATTACCTGTATAGCTCAATCATGGAACACCTGGGTGGAAAGGGCATGGAGAGGGATTCAGCTCTCCTAACAAGCATGAGAGCTCGCGAGATGAGAGCAGTGGGGAATCTCAACCTGTGGTGTTGAGAGGCATGAGATTAGCCTTATCTTAGGCTGGAGGAGGAGGCAGTCAAGTAGCATGCGCATTCTATCACAGGCCTGCTTACTCTGACTCTGTCTCCTCTCCTGCCTGCAGAACGCCAGCACGGCGTCTCTCTGCTGAAGATCACCAAGCTCCGCTGAAGATCACCAAGCTCCGCTAAAGACTAAGATCTATCTCTCTAAGAAGACTGCTTTACTCCCTCTAAGACTGTCTTTCTCTCCAGCTAAAGTAGATAGCCCTCGGGCACCTAAGAGAAACTGAACCTGAGCAGGGTAATTTAGCAGTCCATGTCTATAACTTAGTTAAGCCGGCCGGAGACCTGGCCAGTCCTGGGCCCTGACAAGTGGTGTCAGAAGTGACATGTGACATAGAACGGCTTGCTTAAATTCCACTCTTTGACACTGGTGTGATTAATCTGTGGAAAGTGGCAACTTGAGTGTGTTAGTGTAAATATGTTTTATTTCTTTTTTTTCACAAATAGGTAGGATTTTAGAGAAAAATACCTTTCGTCTTTGCAAACAGAACCGTTGCACAAGTGTATATGACATAGGAACATGAGAGGGTATGATGTAGCTTTATTTTTTTTTAATTTTTTTTATTTTTTAGCATATGGGACATCAGTATAAATTTCCTGAGAAGAAAGGAAATACGAATTGCTCAATCTAATAACATTTACATAGAAATAATTGAGTTTATACTCAAGTTCCTCAGTTCAAAATTAAAATAAATTTTCATGTCCTGTGAAAATAAGGTCACTGTTAAAAGTTCCTGTTTTTGCTCATGGTTCAAAATACAAGAGCACTAGCACAACTCCAGGGGAATTTCTGCCAGGTTGACTTTCCTAGAAAATTAGAGTCCTTAGAAAGGGAGAGGTAGAAAGAGATTTTCAAAAATTTTCTCTTCTGCAGCTTTATTCATAATGTTGAAAAGCTTATAAAGAGCTAAGGCATTCTTTAGTAGGTGAATGGATAGATGAACGTGGTATGTCCAGACAATGAAATATTAGTCAGTGTTAAGAAATGAGATGTGAGAAGACATGTAGGAAGTTTAAATTCCTGGTGCTAAATTGCTAAGGGAAGACTACACACTGTGTGATTTCTCCTACGGATATTCTGAGAAAGGCATAACTAGGGAGACAGACTCAGATTAGTGTGTCCCAGAGACTGGGGTGGGGCCTGAAGAGGAGGCGTGACTAGACACAGCACAGGCCAGTGAATCTATTGGGTGTGATGCTGTGACGGTGCACATTTGACATTATACTTTTGGTTAAAACTGGGGATGTGCGTGCATAACCCAAAGAGTCAATCCTAATGTAAACTACGGAATTCAGTCAATAATTTATCGATATTGGCTCATCGGCTGTAACAAACGTACTGCACTAATGCAAGATAGTAATAAAAGGGGAGACTGTGCGTGTGGAGGGGAGAGGAAGCAGTATGAGCACTGTTTCTCTGTTCAGTTTTCCTGTATACCTAAAACTGTGAAGGGGAGGAAAATCTCTCTTTGCGCCCATCACTGGGTTCTTGGCTAAGACCCTTTTGACAACAGATAGATTTGTGAGCGGAAAAACATGCACATTTATTTAAGGTAAGTTTTACATGATGCGGAAGGCTTCAGAAATGAAGACCCTCAAAACCGGGAGAAAGTATATTTTTATAGACCTAATGCCATGACCCTTTAATACAGTTCCTGGGGGTCATGCAGAAGTATGACTGGAGGTAAAAGGGTATGTTCTAATGATAATAAACGGGGGGAAGGTAGCGAGGCTTGTTTATTCAGATTCTTCCCCGTGTCCCTATGTTTCATTTCTTTCCCCAGGGTAGAGAGTGAGCACCTCTTGAATGAGGATCCATGACCTGCTTTAGAGAAAGGTCAGGAACTTCTTTTATGTCCTGCTTCGGGGAAGACGGGCACATGAGGCCTTCCAGCTTCTGCTGTTCTCTCAAATGCCAAGGTGCCATATTTTGGGGTAGCATGTCCTACACCTCATCAACTCCTCTAAAAAACAAAGTTTATTAATGATGAAAATTCTCTCTTGACAATTAGAGTTTAATATAGAAACTTTCAGCTCACAAGATGAATGCTAATCTGCGGGATCATCTCCTCTGGAAAGGGAAACGGCACTGCTTCTTCTTTTTCGTACATAAATATATTTACATGTATGTATATCTATGCACAGAACATAGATATGAGTGTATATATAATGTCATATTTTATGTGTATGTGCTTTATATTTTACGTATAAACATGATTGTTGTTTCAAATCAGTACTTAACAGCAGTGGTTCTCAACCTTCCTAATGCTGTGACCTTTTAATATAGTTCCTCATATTGTGGTGACCCCCGACCATAAAATTATTTTTATTGCTACTTCATAACTGTAATTTTGCTACTGTTATGAATCATAATGTAAATAGCTGATATGCCGGATGGTCTTAGGCGACCTCTGTGAAAGGGTCATTCGACCCCCAAAGGGATCACAACCCACAGGTTGAGAACCGCTGACTTACAGCGACGCATGGGTTTGTGAGGGTGGAAAAACTCCTGAGCAGCTCAGCAGCCTGCTGCCCACCAGAGGTGTGTAGGAGGGAAAAACAAGACTCTCACCTACTATCTTCCCTTGTGCTCCAAGCTTCTTCAAGGTTGATCTCTGCCAATAGCTATTTTTCTTCCTATATTCCAGATTCTTTCCATGAAGTCTCTGGCAGCATCCAGCTCCTTTCCTCCTGAACTACACCTGAGTTGCCATCCCCCTTCTCTATCTGATACCCTCTCTGCCCTCCAGGATGATGTAACAACTGAATCTCTAAGTCGACCATCTTTTTCCTCTTCTGGAGTTACTGTTAACGAAAAGGAATTGTGTCAGGAATGGTCAGGTTGGTTGGTGTTCTGAGTTTTCATAATAGGTTTATAATAATCCTAGTTTCCTTTTCTTCTGATCACTATACAGAGGTTATTATTCTTTGTTTTGCATTATTCCAATAGTTTTTTTTTAAAATAAGTCAGATTGTATAATTATTATCTCTTTATTATCATCTACATGTTTATTTTTCTGACAAAATAGTGAGTACTCTAAGGAAAAGACTTGAATTTTGTCTTTGTATTCCTAGGGTCTATAGAGGGAATTGGCACCGTAAAAGCCTCTCAAAAATTGCTTCTTGAGCCAGGTGCAGTGGCACACACCTGTAGTCTCAGCTACTGGGAAGACTGAGCAGGAGGATCACTTGAGCTCAAGAGTTTGAGACTAGCCTGGGCAACATAGCAAGAACTCATCTGTTAAAAAAAGTTTCTTACTCAGAACTCAATTGGGGAAGATGAGCTAGGATAATTCCATTCAAACTAACTGTGAATTGTGTAAAAAACATAAAATATGTTAAAAGGAAAGTATTATCTATTAGTGATGTGTGGAGGTGACAATAGGTTTCAGGATAAATATTTTACATTTACAATATTTGAATTGTTTGCACATGAATTGTATGAAAAACATAAAATCTGTTAAAAGGAAAGTATTATCTGTTAGTTATGTGTAGAGGTAACAATAAGTTTTGGGACAAATATTGTATATTTCTTCAAAAATTCTGTAATTGTGTATTTCAGAAAAAATTCAATAAGAGTCTAGAAGATTAATGTATGTTTTGCGTGTTTTTTCTTCATTGCATTAAACTATTTAGCAATGTTTTGACATTTAAAAGCAAGCTATATACTTATTTGATTGGATTATATTTGATTTTTTTGATCTTAATGATCTTATCAAATTAGTTCATTAAAGTGAAAAACATCAGACTAAATTTTAAAGTGCCTGCCTGAGATGAATGACAACTTTGAAAAACTAAAGAAAAAGAGTCAAATATTAATACTTAAAAAAAAGAAACTAGAACAGATTTCTTCAAGCTTTGTTCAAATATCTTGGGTGAGTTTGGGTAGCAGCGGAGAAACATTAAGCATCATTGTACTTATATTTGGAGAAGCTCTGCAAAGCAGTTATATAAAGGCAACAAGAGAAGTGGAGAGCTGTGGATAAGTGGTGAACAGTCTGTGAATGGCAAGGGCAGTAACAAACTGGCTCTGAATCCTTGGTGATGCAATGGCATGCTTTACTACTTGCTAGCTTTCAAGTCTGAGTTACTGCTTTACTGCTGGGCTACAAGGCTCACCTTCCCTTGTTTTTCTTCTTAGTTCTTCTGAATGCACACCCCAGGAAGTGAAAGTTACAACTTGCTTTGACAGACATTCCGGAGCCTTTGGAGTTTATAGATATAGGGAATGTATTCAGCAACTTCCTGCTTGGTGATCACATCTTTTGTTCTTTTGTGCATATCCTAAGTGAACTTTGCTCCAGACAAATTAGCCTAGGGCAAGGCATTAAACCGATGAGATTCCAAGAAGGACATATAACACTGAAAAAAGGAATAGTTGTTCATTTCCATTTAGGTTCCCATTTTTAGCCATACATTTATCATTTTCATGTTTAATTCTTCCCAAGAATGCTAGTATTCCTAGTTTTATTCCTAGCACAAAATGCTAGTTTTATTTTGTGCTGAGTATAAAATTGCTTCTATTTTTTTCCTTAAAGTTTTTAAGCATTGGTCATCTTTAGGGGAAAGAAATTCTTATACATAATGGGGAAATAACTTGAGCACTATGTCTCCTTGAAGCTTTTATGATCTAGAATTTAAGACAACATAGAGATGTTATAGATCTATTGAATTATGCTTGATTACAGCATCCCATCTTATGGAAAAAAACTTCATTTAACAAAAGTTTAACCTTCTAGTTTTTGATTCATTTGTCATTTTTTTTCCTGGGAAATATTCTTTGGCTTCTAGTAAATAAAAGGATCATATATCACATATATTATGGTTGATTATATATATATATGTTGTATCTATCTGGCACCGAATCATTCAAGGGAGAAAGAAGAAAGTTGTACTTGTGTCTTTGCTTGCTCATGATCTAGTTCAGTCCTTGGTACAGAACATGAAAATTTGCTCTTGTGTGTTGACTTGAATAAATCTAAATCCTAGTCTCATCTGAAAACTTAGCAGGGCTGCTTAGTTTTAATAGAGGCATGGAAGATAAATAAATATCATAATCTCACTCATGAATGATAATTTATCTTCCTTTTATTTCAGTAGATTTTGCAAATACAAATATTTTGTGTTATCTGGATGAGCTGTATAATACCGAAGTCAGGGCTTTCACAGCCATCAGAATAGTGTGCATTGTACATAATAGGTAGATTTTTATTCCTCACTCCTGCCCATCTTCTTCACTTCTTAGTTTTCAATGTCTATTACACCATTTATGACCATATATATCCGTCATTTAGCTCCCTGTTATAAGTAATAATATGTGGTATTTGTTTTCCATTCCTCAGAAACTTCATTTAGAATAATTAATGGTCTCCAGTTATATCGAAGGTGCTGCAAAAGATATTGTTCATTCGTTTTTATGGCTGAGTAGTAATCCATTGCACATATGGATTCTCTTCATCCATTTCTTAGGTGATAGGCATATAGGTTGATTCCCTATCTTTGCTATTGTGAATTGTGCTATAATAAATATAAAATGACTTCTTTTCCTTTGGATGGATACCCATGGTGGGATTGCTGGATAGAATTGTAGGCATACTTTTAGTTCTTTGAGGAATGGTAATACGTTTTCCATAGAGGTTGTACTAGTTTACAGTCCCACTTTACAGTGGATAAGTGTTCCTTTTTACTGCCTCTGTGCCAATACAGTGTGTTCTGAAAAGTGATCCACAAAGTTGCCATACATAGCAAAAATGGAAAATTACAGCTAAATGTACCTTTATTTATAAAATATTCATTATAAAATTTTACAAAAAGGTGGCCAATACATAGAAAGTATTTTATAAGTATTTTACAAAATTTTGTACTGAATATTGTGTAAGTAAAGGTACATATAGCTACAATTTTCCATTTTTCCTATATATGGTGACTTTATGGGCAATTTTTTTGGACACCTTATGTGTATACATATATATATTTACTTTTTGATAATGGCCATTATGATAGGAATAAATCATATCTCATTGTGGATTTCATCTGAATTTCCCTTATGATTAGTGATGTTCACCATATATATAGATATGCATGCATGTGTATATATATATTTATTTATTTATTTTTGCCATTTGTCTAATTTGGGAAAAAATATGTTTTAAGTCTTTTGCCTACTTTTCTCTCTCTCTCTCTCTCTCTTTTTTTTTTGCAGTTCTTGGCCAGGGCTGAGGTTGAACCTGCCACCTCTGGTATATGGGGCCAGTGCCCTACTCCTTTGAGCCACAGGTGCCGCCCCTTTTGCCTACTTTTTTTTTTTATTGTTGGGGATTCATTGAGGGCACAAGAAACCATGTTACACTGGTTGCATTTGTTGGGTAAAGTCCCTCTTACGAACGTGTTTTGCCCCCAAAAGGTGTGGCACACACCAAGACCCCATCCCCCTCGCTCCTTCCTTCTCTCTGTTCTTCCTTTTCCCACCCCTCCTCATTCTTTCTCTCTCTGCTCTCCCCTTCCCTCACTTCCACCGTGTCATTA
>CAUYON010170593.1:0-12491 GCA_963573935.1 Arctocebus calabarensis
TAGTATAGTCTGAGGTCTGATAGAGTAATTCCTCCTGCTTTGTTTTTATTTCTGAGTAATGTCTTGGCTATTCAAGTTTTTTTCTGATTCCATATAAAATGAAGTATTATTTTTTCGAGATCTTTAAAGTATGACAGTGGAGCTTTAATAGGGATTGCATTAAAATTGTATATTGCTTTGGGTAGTATGGACAGTTTAACAATGTTGATTCTTCCCACCCATGAGCATGGTATGTTTTTCCTTTGTTAACATCTTCAGCTATTTTGTTTCTTAGAGTTTCGTAGTTCTCTCTATAGTGATCTTTCATGTCCTTTGTTAGGTAAACTCCCAAATATTTCATCTTCTTTGGCTCTACTGTGAACGGAATAGAGTCCTTGACTGTTTTTTCAGCTTGACTATTATTGGTATATATAAAGGCTACAAATTTATGAGTGTTGATTTTGTACCCTGAGACGTGCTGTAATCCTTGATCACTTCTAAGAGTTTGTAGTAGAATCCCTGGTGTTTTCCAGATGTACAATCATATCATCTATGAACAGTGAAAGTTTGATCTCTTCTGACCCCATATGGATACCTTTTATTGCCTTTTCTTCCCTAATTGCGATGCCTAAGGTTTCCATTACAATGTTAAAAAGCAGTGGAGACAATGGGAAATCTTGCCTGGTTCCTCATCTGAGTGGAAATGATTTCAATTTAACTCCATTCAATACAATATTGGCTGTGGGTTTGCTGCAGATGGCCTCTATCAGTTTAAGAAATGTCTCTTCTACACCAATTTTCTTAAGTTTTCTGATCATAAAAGGATGCTGTATATTATCAAAAGCTTTTTCTGCATCAATTGAGAGAATCATATGGTCTTTGTTTTTTAATTTGTTTATGTGATGAATTACATTTATAGAATTACGTACATTAAACCAGCCTTGAGACCCTGGGATAAAATCCACTTGATCATGGTGTATAATTTGTTATGTGTTGCTGGATTCTGTTTGTTAGGATCTTGTTGAATATTTTCGCATCAATATTCATTAGTGATATTAGTCTGTAATTTTCTTTTCTTGTTGAGTCTTTCCCTGGTTTGGGGATCAAGGTGATGTTTGCTTCATAGAATGTGTTGGGTAGTATTCCTTCTTTTTCTACATTTTGGAAAAGGTTGAGTAATATAGGTACTAGTTCCTCTTTAAAGGTTTGGTAGGATTCTGATGTGAAGCCATCTGGTCCCGGGCCTTTCTTTTTAGAGAGATTTTGTGTAGTTGATGCTATTTCAGAACTTGATATAGGCCTGTTGAACATTTCCACTTGATTCTGGCTAAGTCTTGTAATGTGCCATGCTTCCAAGTATTGGTCTATTTCCTTCAGATTTTCATATTTCTGAGAATAAAGTTTCTTGTAATATTCATTACAGATTTTTTGAATTTCTGAGGAGTCTTTTGTTATTTCATCATTACCATTTCTGATTGATGAAATTAGAGATTTTACTCTTTTTTTCCTGGGTTAGGTTAGCCAAAGGTTTATCTGTTTTATTGTCCTTTTCGAAAAACCAACTTTTGATTTATTGATCTATTGTATAATTCTTTTGTTTTCAATTTCATTTAGTTCTGCTCTAAATTTTGGTTATTTCTTTTCTTCTGCTGGGTTTGTGATTGGAATGTTCTTCCTTTTTCCAGTTGCTTGAGATGTCCCATTAAGTTGTCAACTTTCTCTCTTTCTGCTCTCTTGAGGAAGGCTTGCAGTGCTATAAATTTCCCTCTTAGGACTCCCTTTGTGTTATGCCAGTAATTCTGATAATTCATGTCTTCATTATCATTTTGTTCCAAAAATTTGGTAATTGCCTTCTTAATCTCATCTATGACCCAGCTATCATTTAGCATAAGGTTATTTAGCTTCCATGTTTTTGTATGAGTATGCAGATTCCTGTTGTTACTGAGTCCAACTTTTATTCTATGATGGTCCCAGAAGATGCAAGGAATAATTTCTATTCTTTTAAATTTGCTGAGGTTAGACTTGTGACCTTCGATATGATCAATTTTGGAGTATGTTCCATGGGCTAATGAGAAGAACGTGTATTCAGTTTTGTTAAGATGAAATGTTCTGTAGATGTCTGTTAAATCCAACTGTTGAATGGTTAAGTTTAAGTCTAAAATTTTTTTGCTTAACTTCTTTTTGGAGGATCTATCCAACACTGCCAAAGGAATGTTAAAATCTCCAACTGTTATGGAGCTAGAGGAAATCAAGTGGCTCATGTCTGTTAGAGTCTCTCTTGCAAACTGAGGCACATTCTGGTTGGGTGCATAAATGTTAGTAATTGTAATTTCATCATGTTGAGTGTTACCCTTAACAAGTATGAAGTGACCATCCTTATCTTTCCTTACCTTTGTTGGTTTAAAGCCTATTGTATCTGCAAATAAAATTGCAATACCTGCTTTTTCTGCTTTCCATTTGCCTGAACTGTAGATGACCATCCCTTCACCCTGACTCTATATTTATCTTTTAAGGTAAGATGAGATTCTCGTATTGAGCAGATATCTGGCCTGAGTTTTTGTATCCAGTCAGCCAACCCGTGCTTCTTTAGGGGACAATTTAAGCCATTCCAATTGATTGAGAATATTGATAAGCCTGGTAGAATTTTGGGTATTGAGTTTTTCAAAAGTCCAGTGGACATTTTTAATCCTTTCACCATTGTGAAAGTTGAAATTTTTTTTTTTTTTTTGAGACAGAGCCTCAAGCTGTCACCCTGGATAGAGTGCTGTGACATCACAGCTCACAACAACCTCCAATTCCTGGGCTCGAGCAATTCTCCTGCCTCCACCTCCCAAGTAGCTGGGACTACAGGCGCCCACCACAACGCCCAGTCATTTTTTGGTTACAGCCGTCATTGTTGTTTGGTGGGCCCGGGCTGGATTCGAACCCGCCAGCTCAGGTGTATGTGGCTGGCGCCTTAGCCCATTGAGCCACAGGCGCTGAGCCTGAAAGTTGAAATTTGACCAAAAGTTCCTGAGTGAGTTTACTTTTGTGATGAAGGATTGAGCTGGTCATTATGGAGGCTAGGTCTGAGAATATCCTGGAGAGCTGGTTTAGTTATGGCAAATTTCTTCAACATGTGAATGTCATTAAAGTATTTAATTGCTCCATCATAAATGAAACTAAGTTTAGCTGGATATAGAATCCTGGGTTGAAAGTTATTTTGTTTTAGGAGATTAAAAGTCAATGACCACCCTCTTCTAGCTTGAAAAGTTTCAGCAGAGAGATTTGCAGTTATTCTAATATTATTCCCCTTGTAGGTTATGATTTTCTTACGTCTGGCTGCTCTCAGAATTTTCTCCTTCATATTAACTTTAGTGAAGTTAATTATGACATGACTAGGAGATGTCTTATTTGGGTTGAGTTGTGCTGGGGTTCTAAAACTGTCTGCTATCTGAATTTCAAAATCTCTTAGCATGTCTGGAAAGTTCTCCTTCATGATATCATGAAGAAGAGCCTCTGTGCCTTGTGATGCAACCTCATTGCCTTCAGGGATTCCTATAAGGCGAACATTAGTTTTCTTCTAATTATCCCAGAGCTCTCTGAGAGAGTGATCTGATTTTGCTCTCCATTTCTCTTCCTCTTTGAGCATTTGGGAGCGTTCCAAAGTTTTGTCTTCAATGTCAGAAATCCTTTCTTCTCCTTGCTCCATCCTGTTACTGTGGGATTCTACTGTATTTCTCAGATCTTTGAGGTCCACAAATTCTTGTCTCAATGTGTCAGAATCTTTCGTGATTTTGTCTTGAATTCATTGAATTCTTTTTTTTTTTTTGCAGTTTTTGACCCAGGCTGGGTTTGAACCTGCCACCTCCAGTATATGGGGCTGGCCACCTACTCTTTTGAGCCACAGTGCTGCCCAAATTCATTGAATTCTTGAGACAACTTTTGAAATGCTCCTTGAATTTCTAATTACAACTTTACCTCCATTCCATTAATCTTATTTGCAATCCAAATTCTGAATTCGATTTCTGATATCTCAGCCATTTGTTTATGAATGGGAACTACAGTTGTGTCTGCGGTATCATTCCTTGGGGGAATTAATCTACTCTGATTATTCATTATTCGGGTTTTTCCCCACTGATTCCACCCCATGATTATTTTACACCATTTGGCTAGATGAGCAGATAAGGTGAAGTTGGGTTGGAGGCCTCCTAGAGTAGTGATTAACCAGCCCTTTGCCCAAGAGCTATGACTGGTATCTGTACCTTTTCCCCTAGAGCTTTGCAAAGGATCTGTACAGTGCTACGGCCTGAGACACTGGGGACTTACTTGGTGTGGTCGGCTAAATGGCTGTGTCTATTTTCAGCTGGACTCTATCATACCCTAGTGAATTGGTTACTCTGGGTTGAAGTCTTGCCTGCAGTGAAATACCAGCAATTAAGTCACCCTGCTTCCTCATGGGCAACAACTGGAAAAGGAAAATCAAACCCTTCCACAACCACACACCCAGGGTACCCCTTTGGATAGTCTTCAGGTAATTGGTCCAGTTAGAGAGATCCAATTCAATTGTCCCAGTCAGCACCCAGTCTCAAGTGAGAGAGTTCAAAAGGTCTCCAGCAACTAGATGACAGGAGTCTGCTGGCAGCTCAAGTATGACTCATTTTTGTACTCCATGAAGTCAGAAGGACCCCCCCCCAGCAAATGAATTAGTCTAGGAAGGTTGATGCCTCTTTCCCCACCTTGCACCTCTGTCAAACCCAGTCACCCCAGTCACCTGCAGGGTTGTGTCCCAGTTCCCTCCAATGAGCAGATGCTGCAGGGGTTTGCACCATCCTGAGACACAGGGAGATCTATGTCTCCTTGGCCAGGCCTCTGCACTCTGCCCCATCCAGCTGTGGGTGCTGAGTCCTGACAACCTCAGGTGGTTAATGGAAGCTGGAGTGGTTCACTCAGTTCTAGTTCTGATTGATGTTGCTGACACTTATATTTGCACAGAATTTGTGATTCTGTCCTGGCTATATTTCCCTGCAGACCAGGTGCTATTTGAGTACACAGAAACTGCAACTCTGCCCTGGTCTGTGCCGCTGCCTAGAGCTGGTGTGTCTGTCTATGCTACAGTCTGTGTTGGGTCAAGTGCGGTTAGAGCTCATACTTGGCTCGGAGTTCCAGCCTCTGCCCGCCTGCCTTTGTCTCAGCTATGATCTCCTGAGGGCTGAGTGCTTCTTAGGCTCACTAAGGCAGTCCTTCTGGCTCAGCCCTGCCCTAGGACTATGCTGTCTTTGGGTGCGTGTCTTCTATTCTCTGTCCCCACCATGCCCCGCCCAGTCAGGTACTGCCTCAGGTATGCCCTTTGCTCACCGGCCTGAGTTACCATCCCAGATCTGTTCCACCAGTGTATGCCACTGGAGAAGATGCCTGGCATTCTCTGGTTTCCCAGAGAGACAGGAAATTTCTCTCCAAAATATCCCCAAGGGTGTGAGCCCTTGTGTTGCCGCTGCTGCTTTATGCCACCTGGCACTGCCTCTCCCTCTCCCATATGGTTCCTTCAGACCACTGTCTTCTCCTTACCCCTGTACCACAGAATCAGCACAGACCTGCAACAGCCCACACCTCTCAAGAAAATGCCCAAGAATCTAGACTCCATGGAGGACAGGCTTCCAGACCTTGGGATGAGTGGAGGGGAGTGCTGGGAGTTCAGAATTGCAGGTAGAGAATATATACAGTTTTATACAGTTTTATGCCTAGCAGGAGAGTGCCGTGTCACCCTAGTAGAAGAAGGAGGTCCAGTTTTTAGCGGAGCTCTCCCATGTGATAATATGGGAGGATGTTTGAACTCTGCCTGCTTGTTTGTAGAAAGTAAAGTATACTGCGAGCCGTTCTCATGGGGGAGGGGACTCCTGGCCACTTAGCGATGGATTTTGTACCTATCGTTTGTATCCTTGGGGTCACAGCTTGCCTCAGCAGGGTTAATGTGACTACATGACATTTCTAAAAGTTTGATTGCTCAGTGGCCTTTGCAATACACTATTGTTAATTTTCTCACTGTGTCTGGATGTGAATATTTTACATGGAAGAATCGTATAGAAAAGTCCTATTACCCTATCCCAACTTTTGTTTTTTTTTTTTTTGCTCTGCATTCATTCCTTTGAGGTAATCTTTTGCTTCTCCTCTGGTAGGATGTTAATTATGGAATCCCACCACTGACTAGACAGGTGAGGATATCATCTGTAATAGGCCAAGCAAGCTCTGACCAGGGAATGTTAATGTTGACATGAGACACAGAGGAGAATGAACATGACCGTCTGCTGCCAGTAGCTAAATAGCAAGCACACAAATTCCCTGTCCTGAAATCTAGACTTTTCTGGTGCAAGATATTCTCAAGGCCCAAATGTTCATTTCCTCCTTATATACTAGTCAATAAACTTCCAATAAATGCATTGTTCATTTAGCTAAAATTTTGTTTATCTTGCTATGGAATCCTGAATGACATAAGAAAAGTGGTTCTTAGCCTGGCATTGTGGCTGGCACCTATAATCCCAGCGACTCAGAAGGCTGAGGCAAGAGAATCAATCACCTGAGTCCAGGAGTCTGAGGTTGCTGTGAGCTATGACACCATAGCCTCTACTGGGAGCACAAAGTGAGACTCAGTCTCAAAAAAAAAAAAGTGGATAGGGTGGCACCTGTGGCTCAAAGGAGTAGGACGCAAGCCCCTCATGCCGGAGGTGGTAGGTTTAAACCCAGCCCTGGCCAAAAACTGCAAAAAAAAAAAAAAAGAATCCTTTTTTGGGTGACACCTATGGCTCAAAGGAGTAAGGCGCCAGCCCCATATGCCGGAGGTGGCGGGTTCAAACCCAGCCCCAGCCAAAAACTACAAAAAGAAAAAAAAAAAGAAAGTGGTTCTATATTATCTCAAAATGAACAAAACTGGCTAAAGGGGAGGGAGAGGTGTATAAAGGGAAAATCTCAGGGCTGTGAGCCTTGAACAATTTACTTAATTTTCCTGAGTTTCAGTCCCTTTCTCTATAAAGCAAAGATAAACCCTACATCTGGTGATAAAGTCAAGGATCCTTTGGGGGCAAGAAACAGAAACTCAACTTGCAATTATCTCTCTTTTTTCTTTCTTTTTTTGAGACAGAGTGTCATTCTGTGGCTCTAGATAGAATGCCGTGTCATCATCATAACTCACAGCAACCTCAAACTCTTGGGCTTAAGTAATTCTCTTGCCTCAGCCTCCCGAGTAGCTGGGACTACAGGCATCTGCCACAATGCCTACCTAGTTCTTCTACTTTTAGTAGAGAAAGATTCTCACTCTTGCTCAGGCAGGTCTCAAACTCCTGTGCTCAAGCAATCTACATGCCTTGGCCTCCCAAAGTGCTAGGATTACAGGTATGAGCCACACCCGGTCAATTTAAACCATCTTAATCAAAACCAGGAATTTTCTTTTTTTTGAGACAGAGCCTCAAGCTGTCACCCTAGAGAGAGTGCATGGCATCACAGCTCACAGCAACCTCCAATTCCTGGGCTCAAGTGAATTCTCTGCCTCCCAAGTAGCTGGGACCACAGGCGCCCGCCACAACGCCCGGCCACTTTTTGGTTGCAGCCACCATTGTTTTTTGGTGGGCCTGGGCTGGTTTCAAACCCACCAGCTCAGATGTACGTGGCTGGCACCTTAGCCCATTGAGCCACAGGCACTGAGCCAGGAATTTTCTTTTTTTTTTTCTTCTTCTTTTTTTTATTTTTGAGACAGAGTCTCCTTATGTCGCCCTTGGTAGAGTGATATGGCGCCACAGTTCACAGCAACCTCTTGGGCTTAAGCAATTATCTTGTCCCAGCCTCCTAAGTAGCTAGTACTACAGATACGCCCCACAACACCTGGCTATTTTTTTGTTGCACTTGGTTAGCTGGCCTGGGCTAGGTTTGCACCCGCCACCCTTGGTGTATGTGGCTGGCGCTGTAACCACTGTGCTACAGGTGCCAAGCCAAAACAGGAATTTTCTAAGAGGAAGCTGAGAATAGCCCAAGGAATCAAAGGAAAGACAATCAAATCTATTAGGTCTTTTTCTCTCTGTCTCTCATCTTTGTTTCTCTTATTATGTCAACTTCCTTCTCTCCTACTACAGACAAGTTTAAATCACCAGCAAAGGAACTAGTAAATATGAACTCATAACCACACAGCTTTATGAGCACTTCATGAAGCTATGTCGCAGGAAAGGGCTGCATCAAAAGCCTGGACACTAAAGAGCCCAAGCAGGTGAATCTCAAGATAAGAGAACATAAGACCAGACTAAGTTTAAAAAGCTTCTGCACAGCTCAGGATACAATCAACAAAGCAAAGAGACAACCTATAGAAGGGAAGAAGACATTTTCATGCTATGAATCCAACAAAAGACTAACAACCAGAATCTACAAAGAACTAAGCAAATTAACAAGAAAAGATCAATCAACCCCATTAATAAACTAGGCAAGAGACAGGAATAGAAACTTTTGTTATGAGGACAATGGCCAACAAACACATGAAAAAAAGCTCATCATCCTAATCATCAGAGAAGTGAAATCAAAACCACTTGATTCTCATCAATCCTGGTGAGAATGGCCCATATCACAAAATACCAAAGTAAACAGGTGCTGGTATGGATGTGGAGAGAAGGGAACATTCATACACTGTTGGTGGGACTGCAAACTAGTACAGCCTTTGTGGAAAGAAGTTTGGAGATTCCTCAAAGAATTAAAAGTAAACCTACCATTTGATCTCGTAATCCCATTACTGGGTATATATCCCAAAGAAGAAAAGTCATTTTACCATAAGGACATGTGCATTCAAATGTTTATAGCAGCACTATTCACACCTGCAGAGATGTGGAGTCAACCAAAGTGTCCTCCGAATACATGAATGGATTAATAAACTGTGGTATATGTATACCATAGAATACTATCCATCTATAAAAAAGATGGGAGATTTCAGCTCAGCTCCTGTAGCTCAGTGGTTAGGGCACTGGCCACATACACCAGAGCTGGCAGGTTCGAACCTGGCCTTGGCCTGCAACAAAAAAATAGCCAGGCGTTGTGGCAGGTGCCTGTAGTTCCAGCTACTTGGGAGGCTGAGACAAGAGAATCACTTAAACCCAAGAGTTTGAGGTTGCTGTGAGCTGTGATGCTACAGCACTCTACCAAGAGCAACATAGTGGAGATTGTCTCTGAAAAATAAAAAAAATAGAATAATGATAAAAATGGACTATAACTAGACTCTGAGAATTCTCACAGGTCAAAAACCTGGCTTCTTTAACCAACAAAATGTATGGAAACAACAATAAAAAGATAAATGGGAACCAATAGATTAAAAATAAAAAGAAGGGTAGTGCCTGTAGCTCAGTAGGTAGAGTGCCAGCCACATATACCGAGGATATGAACCCTGCCCGGGCCAGCTAAAACAATAATGACAGGCTTAGTGCCTGTGGCTCAAGCAGCTAAGGCGCCAGCCACATACAACTGAGCTGGTGGGTTCGAATCCAGCCAGGGCCTGCCAAACAACAATGACGGCTGCAACGAAAAAAATAGTCAAATGTTGTGGTGGGCGCCTGTAGTCCCAGCTACTTGGGAGGTGGAGGCAGGAGAATCCTTGAGCCCAGGAGTTGGAGGTTGCTGTGAGCTATGATGCAACAGCACTCTACCCAGGGCAACAGCTTGAGGCTCTGTCTCAAAAGCAGAAAAAAAAAAAAAATGACAACTGCACCAAAAAAAAAAAAAAAAATAGCTGGTGTTGTGGAGGGTGCCTGTAGTCCTAGCTACTTGGGAGGCTGAGGCAAGAGAATCACTTGAGCCCAAGAGTTTGAGGGTGCTGTGAGCTGTGATGCCATGGCACTCTACCAAGGAGAACATAGTGAGACTCTATCTCAAAAAAAAAAAAAAAAGAAGGTTGAGCTACATATAAACCCATTGTAACATATGGACTTAATCTGGATCTGATTCAAAGAAATTGTACAAAACAAAACAAAAACTATGATCAAGGAAATGTGAACACTGAGTAGATACTGATGATACCAAGAAATTAATACTATCTTTTTTCTGCATTTTATGTATGTTTATTTTTAGAGGCAGGATATCACTATGTCACCCAGTCTAGAGTACAATGGCACAATCATAGCTCACTACAGCCACAAACCCCTAGGCTTAAGTAATCCTCCCACCTCAGCTTCTTGAGTAGCTGGGATTATAAGTCTGAACCACTGTGCCCAGCAATTTTTTTTTTCTGGTCTTTGGCCAGGGCTGAGTTTGAACCCACCACCTCCGGCATATGGAGCCGGCAGCCTAGTCCTTTGAGCCACAGATGCCGCCCAGAAATTTTTGATTATTATTTTAATCTTCATCTTTTAGAGATACATAATGAAGTAGTACAATACTTCATAATGAAGTATTACAAATTTCTTTTACTAATGTGTCTTCCCTATACATCAGTCTCTTTATCACCCAGCTGACTATAGTCTCATAGAGGATGCATAAGAAATAACGAAAAGAGGCTCGGTGCCTGTAGCTTAGCCGCTAGGACACCAGCCACATACACCAGAGCGGGTGGTTCAAATCCAGCCCAGGCTTGCCAAACAACAATGAGAACTAGAACTAAAAAATAGCCAGGCGTTGTGGCAGGTGCCTGTAGTCCCAGCTACTTGGGCGGCTGAGGCAAGAGAATCGTTTAAGCCCAAGAGTTTGAGGTTGTTGTAAGCTATGATGCCACAGCACTCTACCCAGGGCAACATGGTGGGACTCTGTCTAAAAAAAAAAAAAAAAAAGAAAGAACTAAAAGAGATACAAAGTGATGCAGCAATTCAAAGAAAGTAGATTGCAATTCAAGCAGGACAATAATTAAGGAAAACTTTATCATGGCAATGATACCTGCACTGGGCCTAAAAAATGGTGAAATTTTGGGGCTGGGTGCCTGCAACTCAGTGATTATGGCGCCAGCCACATACACTGAGACTGGCAGGTTGGAACCTGGCACGGGCCAGCTAAACAACAATGACAACTGCAACAAAAAATAGCTGGGCATTGTGGCTGGTTCCTCCCAGTTACTTGGGAGGCTGAGGCAAGAGAATCACCTAAGCCCAAGAGTTGGAGGTTGCTGTGACACCATGGCACTCTGCTGAGGGTGATGTAGTGGAACTCTGTCTTGAGAAAAAAAAAAGGATGGAGATTTTGTATCTTTTGTAACAACCTGGATGGATTTGGAGAACATTCTCCTGCGTATCACAAGAATGGGGAAAAAAGCACCTCGTGTAGTTAGTATTTATTTAGAAGCAATAGATTAACAACTACATGCTCAGTGAGAGAAAAACTCAATTAAATTCAAGTAAGGAAGTGGGGGAGAAGTTGGATAAATTCCTAAATTTCATGGGTATTTTGCATACTTCCTGGGTGAAGGGCACAATACAACCCAGACTTTAGCCTTACAAAAGAAAACTACATAACCTGATCATAGGTACCCATGATCTGAAACTTTAAAAAAAGTAAGTGAATGGGACACAACTTTGGAGTATTTTCAGGCTCTCTTGGAAAGTCAAAATAGTCACAGAAGACAGCTCGCACTCCATTCCAGAGCGTTTTTGGCTCCACTCTCACCCCCAGGCCAGAGGTAGATGGAAGAGCTATTACTTTTTTTCATATGGAAATCCAGAACCTTATACCCACAGATGCCCAGGATGTTCACCCTCAGGTTCTCTTCAGTGGCCACTCTTGTTTACAAAACAAACGGTCACCTTGCTCTGACCACTGCCTTATTTAGCCAAGTTATTCAAGTTCTCTTATGCTACTAGAAAAAAATGAGCTTCAGTTGTTTTATGCAAACACATGTGAATAGTAAACCCACATTTGATTTGTACAAGGGAACATTTTACTAGTTACAGTACTGAAGTTTTCTGAATAGTTACAATAACTAGTTGTAAAACATAATGAAAGGGTAAAAAAAATTAGTTGTAAAACATAATGAAAGGGTAAAAAAAAATTGTTTTTTTACAGTAGCCACCAATCTTCAAGAAAAACTGATCTTGAATTCCAGAAAAGGTACTATGATCAGTCCTCTCCCATCTTCTAATGTTGGTGGAGCTGGTTTACTTTTACTTTGTGTGCTCAGTTTCTCACGAACTGGTTTTTTTGTTTGTTTGTTTTTGTTTTTTTTTTTTTGTGGAGACAGTCTTACTCTATTGCCCTCAGTCGAGTACAGTGGAGTCACAGCTCACAGCAACCTCCAGCTCTTGGGCTTAAGCGATTCTCTTGCCTCAGCCTCCCAAGTAGCTGGGACTACAGGCTCCCACCACAGTGCCTGGCTAATTTTTGATGCAGTTCGGCCAGGGCCGGGTTTGAACCTTCAGCCCTCGGTATATGGGGTGGGTGCCATACTCGCTGAGCCACAGGCGCTGCCTTTTTCTTTTTTTTTTTTTTTTTGAGACAGAGTCTCATTTTGTAGTTCTTGGTAAAGTGCTGTGGCGTCATAGCTCACAGCAACCTCAAACCCCTAGGCTCAGGCAATCTTCCTGCCTCAGCCT